>CAAKHC010015928.1:46650-76407 GCA_901007825.1 Macroramphosus scolopax | reverse complement strand
TCACGAGGTGGCCGGTCCGAGTGGTGGAGATTGATGATGAATGACCCACTTCATTATCTGTATGTGGCCGAGTACCACATGCGGTGTCACGCTGGTTTGATCCATCTAGTTGGTTCTTCTGCTTTTATACCTCAGATAATTTACTGTGGATGCTGCTGCGTGATGTATATATATGTATAGCACAGTGGGTCTAAAAGAGAAATACTTATGGACACATTAATTAACAGGTGTGTTGTGAACAGGTCAGTCGCCTCACCTGGCTGCCCTCTCGTTGCCAGAAGACGGTGGGCTGAGGTTTGCCCCTGGTCTCACAGGGAAAGGTAGCTGTTCGTCCTTGAGCCACAATCTGGTCTCGGGGTTGCACCACGAAGAGGGGCGCCTCTGAAGTCAAAGGTCAAATAAACCACCACACAATAGCGACATATTTGCAGGTATTACATTACTTTTTAAAGAAATAAAAGCTTGGATTGAATATCCATCGGCCAGCTAACATGCATTTGGGTGTTCGCTATCACGATTCTGTGACTATTCCTATCACACCAGTCATTCATCCAGCTGATAATATATCAGCTACTGTAATAAGCAGGGCACCTTGATGTCCTCTCATATAAGGACCCAAACTAAAGTGAGGTGGTGAATCTACAGGTTCTCCAAAGGACTGCCAGGGGAAGCCACGGGTTGAGAGTTACAATGGAGATATGCAATGCATGTGTAAAATATTAATTTGATGGAACGTGTTTTATGGATCGCCACAGCAGTGCATGCATACATGTGTGATTTAAGAAAAAGGAAAGAGAGCAACACATGCACAATGGGATCAGCTCTTACTTACCGACGGGGCGAGCTGGTGACACAACAATGGTGTGGGTGAGATTAAGGCACAACACAGAGAGAAGGAGAGCAGAGGAGTAGAACAGAGGGACAGAGAAAATAATGAAAATCAGAAATGAATGAGGTGGAGTTGGGTTTCCATCCATTGAGTTCAGGAAGGAGGAGGATGGAGCTCAATCACCGAAGCAGGTGATGACATGGGTCGTAAGGAAGTGGCACCTCGGCAACATCAGGGAGGGAGGGGGAGGGGGGGGGACCAATGCCAAGAGTCATTGGCTGAACTTGTGTGCACGTCTCACTTTACTTGTGTGACAAAAAAAATAACATCTGCACACAGTTAACAGATGTGTCTGCACATCAAGTTGTCACGTATAAATAAAGCAATACTTTGACAAGAGCGGATTCAGAACAGATTAAATCAAATTAAATAATCACTCTGCGGGAGCACAGCAAATTATAATTCATTTAACATTTACATCAGTGGATATCTCTCATGTATCTCCTCTGGAGCTCTGAAGGAAAACTTAAAAACAGAATATCACAAATAGATGGTGAGTAAAGATGAAAACTTTAAAACCTAAAGTGACATATTCAGGTTTCAGCTCGATTTAGATTTCCTTATTATTAATATACTTTATAAAGATGGTCTACTGTTTACTGCCTTATTACAGGTTTTATCTTCTGGTGTTTGTTAACTCACGCTGCAGTTTACCCTCGCACAAGAACAAATATGGAGTGGGTTGGCTGGATGGAGGATGAACGACCCCGCCCCTCGGGGAGGTCATAACAGTTAACGTAAAGATGGTTAGATTGCTCATCCTCGGAGCCTGGCTGGAGATCTGAAGCAACTAACTACATCAACCTGATATATGAAAGAAGGCTGAGGCCCGGCCCGGCTCCTCAGCAGGGGGGCAATAACGCTCGTAAAATGTGCAATAAAGGATTGATTGTCTTGTGACTTGGGAGATACTAAAAAAAATATCAGGGATGGGTTATGAGCTTTGCGAAAGAGCGTGTCCACAAGCGGTTACCCACCTCTGATAGTCAGGTAGGAAGAGGCCTCCACTTTACCGACGCGGTTCTCCGCCAGGCAGGTGAAGGTTCCCTGATCGCTCACCGACGCCTTCTTTATCCGCAGCAGGAAATCCTCTTTTTCATATCTGATGTCATACCTGGAAACAAAGAGGACACACTGAAGTCAGGCTGCACCCAGTCGGCATTTGTGAGAAATCAAATGATTTAAAAAAAAAAAAAAAGGAGGATCAGCGGATCAGCTACAATTATAAAGCGTTTCTAATTAATTGCTTATTTTTAGTAAAGGAAATACAAACAATGCACTGAAATAGAATCAAGGTTGTTTAAACGTGTCTGCGATGGAAGCTTAAAGAAAACGGTCGTGTCATTTTTTGATAGAATAAAGACAGAGTTTGTGAGGCAATTAGGACTCCCTGCTGCACACACTCTGTTGCAGACGCAGAAAAAGGGGAGCAATTATGCTGCGATGAAGGCATGGCAAAATGAAGGGTGCTTTCAGCTGGAACCCTGACTGTTCCACTATTTCAATATTTATAAAGACGAGCCACCCACTGTGGTATGGGCTGTGCAGTATGCAACGCTATATGAGTGTGTGCGTGTGGGGGGAGAGCAAGCAAAAGAAAGGGAGACAGAGCCAGAGACAGTAAGGCAAACAGTCTGAGAGTAAGGGAGTGGCACGCTCAGACAAACTGAATTTGATGAATGAGCTGAGCAGTAAGAAATTATTAATTCATGGTGTTGTTCCATGCATCAATGTGTCTCCACCAGTGCAGAATACTGTACTGTGAGGCACCGCTGGTGCAGGAAGGATGAGAGAAACATCTCGGATAGAGCTTAGATAAGAACATCAGAGGAGAAGAAGAGCAAGGAGTCAGGCTCTCCCTCTCTGGGGTCTCTTTTGGCGTGAGAGGTCCTGTGAAATTGTCTAGCCAGCCATACTGATTCAGAGATGGAGGACAAGTCAGGCAGAGAAATGGCACAAGGGGTGAGAAAAAGTCATATTTGAAATAGATGTTGGAAAGGGTGTGGGGAGAATATCGATGGGGGTTGCGGGGTCTGGCGAGGACTCCATTCACAGCACATCTCTGACCCAGATACACACTTCCCATGAGGTTGACGAGTTTCGGGGAAGAAGGGAAGAGGTGGAAGGAAGGAAGCGAAGCAAGGCCTGAAAGTAGGACATGTTCCTTGAGTCAAGGGGCACTGAGGTAGAGGGCAAAACACAAGTAGGAAGACTGAGTGACAGGAGCTTTTTATTGTCTTCCTCACAGTATTGTCCAACACCACTATGATTTCCTATCGTAGTAATGGAACGTGACAGGAACTAGTTCAACCTGTAGAATATTTTCCTTTATCCAAGTTGTTACTTAAGGGTTATTGGAAATTTGAATCTGTGAGTATATTATCAACTTTGACGAACTCAATACGAGAGCTTCCCTGAGTGACAGCCGATACTGGTCAGCTGATGACTTGGGACAGCGCCGGAGTGTAGCAGTCCCTTTCCAATAAAGTGTTGAAGATGAAAGGACGAGTTGGAGACATCTTGCAATCAGAAGGACATTCAGAGACATGTCAACCTCTTCTGAATAATAACGAGCAGCTACGTGAGGGTAATTAACTTCTCATAAACATCTTACAGTTACATGACAATTTGCACTTGTTGTCCGTGACATAATCGACGTTACACAACAGCGGGGATGAAAACATAACCCTGACATGTTATTGTTTCCACTGTTCTTAGAATTCACAATTAACATTTCTCTGTGAATCGCTGACAGCCAAGTAAAAAGACGTTACCAGCGATTATGTTTTCAAAACACTCAGGATTCTCCCATACTGCTCATTTAGTTTACCAGCCCGGTTCTTAGTGTTGTTACCATGGCGCTGAGCATCCATTAATTTGGGTGGCAGAGCTTCTAAAAGAGCACTGAAAGGTTTGCTGTCCTTGTTTGGCTGTTATATTTAAAATACAGACCGGCTTTCTCCAACCTCAGTGTGACCACTAACGTAGAAATGGATAGATGGATACGACACATTTGGAGACATATTATAAATAAAAGTATCAAGCATTGAGCAATTACCATTAAGAAAAACATGGTATTACATAACAGGCTGATGAGATCTTTTAAATGTGTGTTCTAATGGGTCTTCAAAGTGCTCATGATGAGCCTTGGATCAGATCACAGCAACCTCTATGGTGCAATCAGATTCAGGACCACAAACTGAAGCCTCTGAAATTAAAACTGAATTAACTGACTGACTGGACATTATCAAACGTGTAAGGACATTATTCCTTATGGGGCCAAATATTGGAATACTTCATATTACACATATTCTCCGACAATGAGTCCATTGCTGAAACATTTAGTGCCTAGTTGTTGAATTTAATTACTTACAAGCAAGGCTTTCATCTATTATTTGCAATTTAAATTCAAACTGCAAAGACTGAGATTCTCTGTTGATGAATGATTTTTGCCACACTGATGAAAACCTTCCATGAGTAATATGTCAAATCCATGTTTTTGTTCTAGAGGGACTCGTTAGCTACGCTTCAGTGCTTCTCCATTAATGTGTGCACACAAACATGCAGACGCTTACACACATTCGCACGTTCCTCACCTGCCACGTTGTATATCCACGTCCTCCTTTTTCCACCGCAGCGTAGGCGGAGGGTCGCCGTGGACCTGACACCTGAACTCCACGCTCTCATCAACTAAGACCACCTGGTTCACGGGCCGCTGCACAAACACGGGTCTTTCTGGGGGTAGGCAGTGCACAGAGCGCGGAGGCTAAATATACTTCTGATAACGGCGGTAAATACTGCATGTGGTAGTGAGCAGTAAATACCGTGCTCTATCAATGTTTGAACCAATCTTACCAAACACCGAGAGCTGAGCTTTCTCACTGTCTCTCTCCCCGACCATGTTGGTGGCCACACACACATAAATCCCCACGTCGCTCTTCTTCGTATTGGAGATGGTCAGCTTGCCTCCACGAACCTGAGAAAGAAAATGCAGTGTTATTGATTTACATTGTAACGGCTGCTCGTAATTGTGAGAAGTCAACAATGGGGGGGTCAACGAGTGCCCCCGGGGAGCGACCCTACCGTGATCCTGTCATCTTTAGGGTCGAGACGGCTGTTGTCTTTCTTCCAGAAGGTGGTGGGTTCAGGGTGCCCGCGTGGAGGCTGACACTCCAGACTGGCGGTTTCCCCGACCGCCACCACCACATCCTGTGGGTTCTGTCTGAAGTCGTCACGTAGCACTAAGAGAAGAAACAAGGGGGATCAGGGGTCATCACCTGACTGTAACACATTCAGCTGATTGGTTTACTTTCAGGATGAGCTGTTCCAATATGAGCGAGCTGCTCTACGACTGAGCTGCGTTGGTTTATATGACCGTCAGTCTAAATATTATTCTATCAAAGAGACTTTCTCACAGGACCCTCAGAAATCTTGTCTCTCACTGTTAATAATGCAGCTGCCCCCTAAGGGTTTGGATATGGACTCTCCTCGATTCCACAAGATAAATATAAGAGCATGTGACACTTGGTAAGATTAAAAGTATAATATATACACGGGAGAGACACCGTAGAGAATAGCAGGGAAAAACTATACAACTAACACAAAATCAGACAAGCTCGATTTGTCTTTGCACCCCACGAAGCGACGGCGCCGGGCGGAAAGAATAGTGTTCATTGTTTGTTGAGACAGGTTACAGATGACTGGTGCTGGAGGAAAGTTAATGTAGTCCAGAGTGGGATGAGTCCTTCTTCTTGGGTGTGTGTATAAGCTCAGTCCATTACAGTTACCTACTTGAGTACACAGGTAGGCATATAGTGGCCTGATAATTATGTTGGGGTAAATCAAAGGGTCACTAAAAACCATTAAAATTCATTCTCTGTGAATTTTGGATAGAGAAATAATATTCTGAAACAGAATATGGAAACGTTCCCTAATATTTAAAACCACCGAAAGATGACGGACGAACTGTGAGAAAACTGCTCGGAAATAAATCCTCAATCCTTGAGGATATTTGAGAGACGTTTGCTGATTAATGAAATTAATATTATGGCTTTAAATCGAGGTTTTAATTTGGACAGAACTTGATAATATATTAGGAACACTTCTCAATATAGCTCAATTACAGCCTCCAAACTAATTAAATTCATCATTAAATTAGAGTCTGAGAAACAGATTAGTTACTATTATTCTATATGTTCTATATCTCTGTGGCTGATAGGTGCGAGAATCTGAGAGTTGGATGGTAAAAAACCGTTGTAGCCACCATGATCTTCTCCTCAGAATAGTAGTACCATCATATTCTTTATAGTATCAAAGGCTGCACTTGAAAATGTGTAAAGTAAGATTCACTTTAATTTTGAGTTTGAAGTATATAATATATATATGTATGCATATAATATACTGTGTAGATTGGACAGAGGAGGATAAATACCTTCTGAAACCTTGGTAGAAACCCTGATTTGAGGATGAGGTTTTACTTCGACTTAAAGTCAGACCTTGGATTGCTGCTATTTGCGAGTGCAAACAGGAGGAGGAAGAAGCAAAGACCAAGGATATCGACTGAATCAAACACTTTTAAGAAGCCAGATGAAATGACGAGGGAGCAGGTGCGGGTTTTCAATATGGGACAATAGGCAATACGTGTTGGAAATACTTCATTGAGCAATAAACGTACTGAGATATTTCTGTTAGAGGTTCGTATGTGAGTCGTCCTTTCTGGAGCAAACTCCACGTTGTAAAAGTGGTGACACTAAAAAGAGCCCGGCAGTCTGACAGGTCTGTGTTGGGTGCAACATGCCTTTTTTTTTTTAAAATCATGACACTTTTAGCTCATTAGGATTCTATTTATGAGCATTTCCTACATTCTCCCTGTCTGTTGCACAAACATGTTAATTCATCCATGGCAGGGATGTCTGCTCTTGATTCTGTGTGTTCAAAGGAGCCGGCGCGTCAATTGTCATAAACGCCTGTAACAGCCATACTTGTGCATTTTGAGCAGGAGCATCGTGCGAGCTAGCTGCCGGTGAGTTAAAAGGTTATACCTTCAAAAACTTCCTAATTCTGTCACAGCTGTTATACCGAATATCGTTTTTTAAAAGCTGCTGCTTTAAGTAGCTCCAAGACAGACTGTACCGCTAGGCATTACTGGAATTACGGTTAAAAATAGCGAGCGTGATTTGGATCCTGCGATGAATTGTGGCGTCTTTGCACTAATAGCTTCTGACAAGTTGTTTTTATGAGATTCATATTCATTATCACAGCGATGACGACGGTGGAAATGGAATAAAAAAAGAGATAGCAGCACTTAATAGTTTTCACTCGCAAATAATAAAAATGTTCCTGTGGTTTTCCATTAAACGCCTATTGTGAATCAAATGTATGGTGCATGTAGAAGGTGTATCGAAAAATGAGGACGTGAAACTCAAACTAAGAAAGACGAATTTCGGCTTTTTGGGGACTTAGAGCCTGGCGACCCAACCTGGGGGGTCAGATACGATAATGTCAGCTGGTCTACGGTGCTTCTAGTTATTTTTGTCTGTCCGTGCGTCTCCTGTGCGGGGTTCTAATGACACAGACAAGCCGTAACCAAGGTAACAAAATCTTGAACTGGTAACCCAGCCTCAGTGCTTCCGCACATCCCCGGGCCCGGAGTCGGGCTCGGCCATTCGAGGCAGAAGGCCTGAAAGGGTTCGGTTATGTTCGGACAGAAATATGCAGCCTGAGTCGCTCTCTAGTGGGGTTCTCATCCATATTACAGCCATATGATGTTTTGTTGACTGTCGCTTGAAGTCCCAGAGGACACCTCTAGTGAAAAAGGAAATCAGCAGGGAGCCAAACGCCCTTTGGCCCCGCTGTCAATCACATCCAGGCTGTGCAGGAGTAAATGAGTCTCAGTTGCAGAGAGTTCTTTGGCACAGACATATGCCTGGCTGGCTGTCGCATGGTGCCATTCACGGAGTGACCCATCCAGTCACACAACTACCTTGTTCCAGCAAAGATGTCTTCAAACACCCAGGCTTGTCTCTAGAGACGTAGAAAACCTGATACAAAAAAGGGAAAATATAAGTAGGGGATGTCTCAAGATATGGAGTGAAATCCCAGTTCCAGCTGTGTGGTTGGCAGCTGTGAACTTAAACTACAAATCTGATGCAGAATCAGACAAGCTCCACTACCGTCTTGTGAAGGGAGCAATCCAACAGCAATGAATGGACGCCTACATGATGCTGTTCGACCAGGAGTCCTCCTGGTTTGGACTAAACTCCGGCTTCATTTCGATCTCAACTACCCTGTGGTGATTCACAGGACCCCTTAGAGAGGAAAACAATGGACAAACGTTGCATCCAACTATTGATGTGAGCGTAGATACAGATGGTACATCACTGGGTTGTCAGGGACAACCAGGATCTGTTTCTCCTCTGCTATTGTTCGTATCAACAGTCCTTTCTCCTTGTTCATTTTGATTGGTCAGTGAGCATGAAGTGACATCACAAGCTTGGGAGTGTACCAGCACTGGAACTAATTTGAACTAACACTGTGTACTTCACGAGATTTGTATCAAACATAGATCCATAGAAATGCATCTTTTTCCTTATTATTTATCAATGCAAGGCCTCTGCAGGTTTCTGTAGGAGGTGTTTATGATAGCGTGTCAGATGTGGTGGGGTGCTGGTGTTATTCCAAACAATTGGTTTCAAATGTGGAGCTGCTGTTGAGGCTTCATCCATGTGTAGGCTGCTGTCAGGTGGTAATTATTTCAGATGGTTGGGACGCCCCCCACCGCCTGATGTTGTCTGATTGACTTCTGCTCAGTTATTCAGGAGACTCATTCGTTCATCAGTTTCATTTATCACATCGGAAGGAGAATGTTTTATAAACGGGCTCCGTTTCAGACACAAAAGGTGGTGAAAAAAAGAAGTATCTGAATACAAATACAGAAACTCATTATATGATTAACAAGGGCAGAGGGGGGGATGTGATGCAAATTCCTCCGGTTTAACATCCTGATTTCTTGACAGCCTTCAGCAGCGCTCTGTAACTGGATTTAATCTCACCATTTCACCATAACATTAATAAAAGTTCCCACTTGGGATCCGGCTGCATGTTGCTCAGCTCAGACGGTCATTTTATATCCTGCACAGTTGTTGTCCAAAGTCAGCCCAGACAGGGCAATTACCAGGCAACACATTTAATATATTCCCTGGTACCCTTAATGTCTGGTGCATCCATTAAGCTCGCGTGTATTGACTGTCTCTCCTCAAGCGTTCGAGTCAATAACGTCGGGTGTTATTACACTGACGTAAAAATGATCACTTGCAAAAGCTCGACACCGTCGTTCCAAATTATGCCTCCAAGGCAGCGCCAGTATTCAGGATACATCGTTTTAATTTTTGTACAGTGGAAAGCAGTAGAGGAGTCCACATCCAGACATTGAGGGGTATTTCTCCTCTTTTTTGGTTTATTAATTTAGGACAAATTCAGAACATTCAAAACATTAATCACTTGAAAAAGACATTCTCTCACTTCACACCGTAAAATGGAAAACAAACACGGTGTGATAGACAGATGGTGATGGGTGAGGACATTACCGCCCAATTAATTCATGAAACATATGCAGGGATTTCTATTTGTTGCACTGATCTGCTTCTTTGCTCAAGCATGCTAGTGCATGGCTGTGTGTGTACGCCCATGCAAGTCGGCTGGCGGTCCTGCACGGACCTTTCAACCCCACCCAGAAGGAAAAACTCTTGTGGTGGAACAGCAACACAGCAGAGGCAAGAAGAAACAGAATTATACATGAGCACAGGTGAAATATGAAGACACCTTGTGGGTTCGCTGCATATAACAGATGGCTGCATTTCATCTTCAGACCAAATGAGGAAGGGAAGTGTTGCATGTAGATAAAGCTTGATGTTTTTATAGCAATCCTCCTTTAAAGAGACGGTTCTATGGATGCACTGAGGCTGATGTCAGCTATTGGGTTGCTAAAATAACCATAATAGTATTGTATACTTGGTGATCCACTGTCCAAAAACAGCATTACAACAGCTAAGTGATTTTATACGACAGCTGGACGCTAAATTGTGGTCTGGAGTTTGCTGAAGATCCTTTTTTGAACACGATAGCCTGTAGGGGTGTGTCACTTTCTCAAGGATGTCCCATATCTGTCACAAGCAAATAAAAATGCACACTGGCACATACACACACACACAAACACACACACATAAACAAACAAAAAAAAACAGCTGCCTTTTCCTTATATCACAAACTTTGCTGATGACCAACAACACATCAGCCCTGTTCAAGGGGGCAGAAACAGAAAACCACGACAGATATGCCGACACACAATCAGGGGGAGGAGGCAGGGATCTGGAGTGCAGAAGGCCATTTGCATTGGGAATATTTTTTTTTTTTTTTGAATAAATAAACAACTTAACATCCCCGTGCCCTAAAAAAGTCATCAGCAATCAGTCAGGACTACGATCAGCAGGGAGATGAGGAGCGTTTACACAACGTCCCCTGAGGGTACAAGCCCACACAGGCGTACATTACCTACTATAATTCTGCCCTCCGAACAGTAAATCAAGGGGCCGCTTTCACGGGAAGAACAAACCAAAAACATTTCAAATAGCAAGATAATACCAGACGACATGCTTTTGGAGAAAGTCAAGAGGGCAGCACATGAGACAAGGTTCCATCCTTACAGTCTCCTAACAGCTCCTTGTTTGTGCGACATCGTTTCCAACTCTTATATATTTTACTGCACACTTTCGAAATACGGTACAAACATAACATCCCAGCGGCAGCGTGAGATCCGGCGGTCCAGAGGTAACGGAGATCTCCCGTCTCCAAAAATTGTAGGCAGGCGGTTTGAAAAACCTCGCACTGCTTTGCTTTGCTTTTTAGCATCATTAGTGTCGAGTCCAATTAGCCTCAATGGGAAGGTTGGGGGGGGCACGGTGAAAAGCGAGCGTGCCTTCGGCTATACAAAATATTCAGGTTTAGATGCAATTTAGTTTCTATAACTATTATGACTGCAGCATGAAGAGGCTATCAGGGGAATATAATTCACACTTTTTCTTTAAACTCTAACATTGAATAATTGTTTTGGTCCGTAGAGTGTGTGAACCTAAAGCCGTGGTGTTAAACTAAATATCCACTAGAATGTGTACCGCGCAGGAACCCAAGGGCTCATTTCACCCGTAGCATCTCGTTTCCAGAGATATATGTGAATGTGACTTTTCACTTTGGGGGTAGAGCAAAACAGATTTGCATTCTTTGGCCTTTGAATGTGGAGCTACTCAACCACCATGAAGGGTTAACAATAAACGCCCTTCCATTGTCATGTTTAATTAACCTTCATTCTGCTGTCATGTAATGGAAATTGAAGGTTTGGATGGTATAGTACGAGGGTTCTCCCCTTCCCCCTTCCTCCCCGTCTCTCACTTGCCATCCCTCTAGTTACTGTAACAGCATTCCCTCAGACCACATTTCCACATCTATAATTAATTACTCCTGTCTCCATGCATTTCTTCACAAGAGTACATTCCTGCACCTCCCAGACTATCCTATATGAATCTGCTAATGTCTGCTTCCGAGACCATCTCATCTACATACGCCTTCGATGGGCGGACGCAGTTTGTGCACACGACATTATGCAAACCTTTGCTCATATCCTTAAGTCTGCTTTTAAAGGATACAACATCACTCATCACTCGTGTCCTCCGCTGTACCCGGAAATGATTGGTGCTAGGTGGAACATAGTTAATAAAGCGAGATACTGCTGCGGCTCTGACTGGAGGAATATGAACAGTCGGGAGAGAAATATGGAAAAAAGCATAATAAAGAAAAAAGACAATTTCTTATTTTTTTTCCCCTTCAAAGACCTCGGATATCATAGACCCCTACAGCAATATTGTGGGATGTTCAACATGAGCTGGAAGATGAGTCAGGGATCAGAATTTAACCTTTTATCCGCCTTGTTTCACTAAAGCAGCGGTCACACAGGGAGAGAGTGCTTTCTCACATGCACTCTCAAACTGAAATTATGTACGCTGCTGTGTCTCGTAGTCATCATCATCATCATCATCACGTTGGAACGCACTGCCTTTGCAAAGAAAGCTAAGAGCCTTCGCTCATGGACATTTTAAAAAAGTTGGAAAAGGCTTAATCTGGTTTTCTATACATTTCCCATCGTTTCAGGAACCACTCGCTCTGCTCTTTATGCCCTCGTGTCATGAATGTACATGAGTCTTCACTATGCACTATAGCCGGCTATATCATATTTCCTGTGGGATCTAATAAAAAAGAAGCGGGCGGAAGGATAATCTGTGCGTCTGCCCCATCCAGCATGATTAAACACATCACATGACGGCCACCAGAGATGGTACTGAGCAGTGTTTACCATAGCATCCGGGATATATCCTCCTTACATACAGATGGGCCACAATATGTGCATGTTTGGATAGTATATAGATATGTATGAATGCATTTGAATGAGGGCTGGGAGCTATGAAGCAGGGCACGGCTTCCCCCCACTACTGCTGGCATTCAACACAAAAGAAAACTAATTAATATGTTAATGTCATGCTACCACATTAACTGATAGTATACGGCACGCTTTGCTGCTTTGATTGCACTGATTTGACCTATGATCTCTAAACTGGTAAATGAACTGAAATGATCAAATATAAGTGTAGTACACAAGGTCTTTGTGACCTGGAGCTGACGTTCGGCCGCGGTGCGCAGCGACCGCTACACCACCCCACACCCGTCCACAGTATCACACACTGGAGGGGGTCAAGCACAGAACTCAACCAGCGGTGGATGTATAAGGATACTGATTTTGATATCCAGGGCTTATATATTCTTTTAAATATATACATGAATTCCTCCCTTCTTGTCAATTCTTTTGACAGTTCGATTTATCATTAATCTGAAAATATGAAACAGGAGACAGTGTATGAATTGCAAACATATACACTGCAATTCCTGTTATTTACCGGTCAGAAATAATACTCGTGCTATATGTCTGATGAGCTAAATCAGCTGTCCACAATGCTGCCGTGTCGGTGAGGCTCTAGTCAAAAGCTATAAGTCACCTTACATGCAGAAGGATGAGGTCCCAGGTATATTTGTCAGTAATTCAATGCTCTTCCCATCCGCACCCCAGCCCCCAACGCCACTGCTCCACTGAGCGGCTTAGAAGATTATTCACCCCAAATCTCTGTTAATCACATCCATGCACACCCTTCGGTAAACCCAACACCACCTAATGCAGATCCTGCTTGTACGGTGACTGGGAGAGAGCAGCTGTTGATGGCTGCTGCTCTCCCCAAGTACCTCCTTCTCCCTCTTCCATCATCTCGCAGATCAAAATGCACAATCCATCAGAAAGAACGACCGGTGCCACTATCAATTTTCTATATATGACGTTTCTGCAGACAGATAGGTACGGGAAATCTTTCAGTGATCGCCCATCACGGGTGATTGGTTTCCACTGAGAGTGAACAATGTTCACTGTGTGAAAACACGCGTGCATATTTAGACACTTGGTATGTGTGCAAACACAAATATCATCCTCTCTCTCTCTTCATCTCGCTCACATACACAAACACACAGATAGGAGATAAAACTGATCCATCGATCAGCATCTTTATGCTGCACACACTCAGGGTTCAAGTTAATCATCCCTCATCATCCTCCGTCTGTCTTCCTCTGTCTATATTTGTTTATCCACAGCTCCCCTTTTAATGCAGGACTTGGCTTCCTCCAACACTGCTGATAGTTCTGTTTATAAGCATAATTCAGCATTTGTCACAGTAAACATTCTGCTTTCTTAAAAATGAATCTCCCCTCTCCAACATACTGGTGCTGTTTGTTTCCCCTCGGTTCGTCTCTCCCTAAAGGCGAAATGCACGCGATGCTCGAAAGCCAGGATTCCAATAAAAGGACAATAGACTAGGAATTCAAATATAGCAGATCAGTATTTGAACAGAGTGTGGTGCACAAGTTGACAAAATAACTGTAAATACTGACATGGCTAATCTCAGCACAGCTGTTGGTGTTGGGTCCTTTAATCCGGGTCCAGATCGGTGATGTGCTCACACTGGCTTCGGGACAGATGAGCAACATCCACCCGGCTGCCAAGTGGGCTAAAGGCAGCAGACTGGTCTAATGCTCACTTTTAGACAAGATAAGCTGTGAATATACGGGTCCTGAAGAGCAGCCCCCAACTGGATGCTCCATGTGCTGCATCATACAACGTTTGACTGGTTGTGCCTGACTGCTGCAGTCCCGTGGAACAATCGTGAAGTATCTACAGTCGCTCTCTTGTGCAATCGACGATTAAGGCGGCGAAAGAGCTCTGCAAATACATGTATGTTGATTATCAACAAATGCTCTCTTCATGAGGATCCAAGCCTAAATGATATTACAGTCAAATGCTTTAACTGATTTCATCCCAACCAATGGGCTGTCAGGCCTAATCCTCCTGTCTACTAATTTAATTTTGTATTATTTTCATGAATAAATGCCATTGGTCAACCTCCGCATCGATATTTGGGCTTTATGACTATTTAACTAATGAAAAGACAGTTTGAAAATCTCATGGCTCCACCTTAAATGGAACAAACACAGAAGAGCTGAAGGGAAACGGTGAGAAAACTGTTATGTTGACTTTTGTTTGAGCAAAAGTATTTTTTTTCCGTTTCCTAAAAAGTAAGGCTTTTGGACGTCCGTCCTCTGTCCGACAGCGATGATTCATTGATGCTCTGATAGCATGTCAATCAGATAATCAGAGTTGTGTTCTCCGACAGCCGAACCCCCCCAGGCGGCGTAAAAACCCTTGAATTCATTGTAAAAAGAGTGTCTGATTCCGCAGTATGAAGTGCTACACTCCTCCGTTGCTGACACACTGGAGGCCGTCTGCACTCGCTTCACCGTCTGATCTACATGCAGCGCCATGTGCCAAACCAAATTGTCTGTGGTCAGATGAACAAGCGAAAGAAAGAGACAAGACAACATCTGTGTCACATTTCTGTAAAGCGAAAAGGTCAGACATGCAATGAATGACTGACAGATGCAAGCGCGGATGTGGATGCCAGCCCATATTCTCGAGGTAAAAGGCGTAAGGAAACTGACAATCCTGTCTTAATCTTCTGGATGAGAAGAATCAACCAACACTCCCTCAGAACACAAACAAACAGTACAAACAAAACATACCCGGGTGGCTCCACAGCCCATCATGATAGAAATATCCTAAATTATACTGAAGGTATTTAATGAAATCAGGGCGTCACAGCTGAAAAAAAGCAATTCCTGCAAACTACAGTGTTCACCTTGAATTAGTTTTATGCCATTGAGCAGGTATTAAAAGGGAATTTCACTATAATACAGCAATTCTGAAATGGTAAGGATGATTAAGCAATGTTGGTTTAAGACAAACTGCATTATAGAAGCTCAAAAATGTTGATCATTAATTAAATCTGATAAAGAATTCACAATATTACATAAATACTAAAACAATTTTGCAGGTAAGTGAACTGCTAGAATGTGATAGAGTGATTTCCAGTCATTAACTGTCCTTCTAAAAAGGTTCACCCGTGTAGAGTGTTAAAATTGCGTGCGTGCCAGATGTAAAAAGAGATGAAAAGGGAGGAATGAAAAAGAGGTCGATCAATACATGTTTGGATTTCCCAGTCAATACAGCTCTATCTGTGCTCTTATAATTGTAAAATACCCTAATTACTGCCTGACAGGGGCGTTTGAGGGAAGCACTATTAACCCCGTCATCCAAAGAAACAGAAAACAGCCGGGTGTTTCCTCTCAGGGAATGAAATTGATGAGGCACTGTGGAACAACACACCCACCAGAGCATCCAGTCCCTCAGCAAATTAGTACCAACGGTGTACGTGGAGTGTACCTGCTCGCTGTTTGCTGCTGTAGTATATCACACTGCAATTACGCTGTTTGAAACAGAGATGTCAATATCAATATGAATATCTTCTTGTTGTCTATTTTATATGGACAATATGGTTGTTAATGTCATTTAAAAGCGTAGACGCATTTCAGTGTGACCGGCTGCATCCACAGTGAGCTCGGTGGACAGGCTAATCCACTCGGCAGGGGAAGGGTTAAACGATAGTGCTCAGCCCCTGCAGTTCTCTGACTACAAAGCTACACATAAATCGATTACTTCTATATTAAAGTGTCCGTACAGAAGTTTACGTCTGGATGGAATCAAAAGGCGGTTTGATGTATATTTCTCCGCAGGGTTTCCTGTCTGATAACTTTGTTTATCGCCTTTGTTAGCCGACGGAGGCACAAGTTCGGGTGGATAGACTGAATATAGAGAACAAAAAAATAGATAATACTGGTTCAAAATATCCATAGATTGTCTGATTCGTCCGTACACATTTTTAATTGTATGACAGATGTTTGTCATAACTGTGACTGGAACCGGAATGCAGCTCGGACACAAGCGCCGCACGGTTTAATTGATAGATAACAGTGTGATAAGTGCCGGCTCTTTTAAAGAGAAAAGGGGGCTGGTAGAAATTGCGGAAGCCTTATCAGTAAGAATTCAGGTGAAAACTATTCATGGGGCGCAGCAGATAGATTACTGTGGAACTTAAAAGTCTCCGATATCTTAAATCCCATCTCTGCCCCACATTGGCTTAATAGACTGAATCCTATGGGGAGCCTTCACTCCTGCTGCACCACTTCTGGCTGAAAATGCAAAAATGAATACTGTATAGGTGAATGGTCTCCACATTCCTCTCAAATTCAAATTCAAAAACTGCTCTGGCTTATGCTGCAAGTGCAAGAATCTTTCAGAGCATGCTTAAGAGCTTGAGGAATCTCATCCACCTAGTCAGCCATTTGATGTATTACACCACCAGCCCATAATCTCTGCGCCTCCGTCGGCTTCCATATGTTACAATAGAGTTACAGAAACCTTCTTTTAAAGAGCACATTTTTCATTTAGCTGATTTGTTTTCATCCTATGGAGTCAGAATTACAGCCGAGCGAACCGGATTCGCCGGTTTGCTTATCACTTAATTGATCTGCGGCACGATGTGTAATAATTAATTGTTTCAGAGCAAATAAATGAATGACAGTGAGCAGCGTGTACTAACAACTTCATTAGCCGGGGGTTTTATCAGTATGAAATGTTCATTATGGAGGAGCGTCGCATTTCTATTTTTGACCGGTGAAAAAGAGAAATGTTCTAAAAAGCCATTACACCTGGATACATTCTACCCACGAATCATTGTACTCTTTGTTTCCAGAGTTTGTATGAATTAGTAATAAGCCCAGTGATCCCTTTTCTACTAAATATGTTATAGGAAAGAATATATAATTTTGCACGACGGAAGATGGGAGTTGTGAGTGACACCTCGACAGGAATAAGCAGTATGCCAGATAGCAGGATGTGCAGGGGGGATCGGATGAGGGGAGTTTATTCTGGATCGGTGGCTGTATAGTTTCAACCTTGGTGGGTGTGTTGTTGAGCACTGCATGGCTGATTTGAGCTGCAGTGCAACTAGCTGTGGCTCCTTCTCCAAACCCCCACCCACAGAGACTTTCCCCAACTGTCACATGCCACTGAACTACGGTAAACAACGCACACACACACACATGCACGCACGCACACGCACACATATGCACTCTGCAAAACCTTTTTCATTAACAGAACCACTGGCACACTCAGCCCAGCTGGTCCCTGAGTCGACACTGGAACTGCACATCTGGTGTCAATGCTCTGTTAGAGAGAGGCCATCTGGTTAAATTGGGGGGTGTGTGACAGGAACAGAGAGGGGGGGGGGGTGAAAAGAGAAAGGAGCTGCAAAAAAAACGGGACTCTCATCAATACTGTGGCATTCAGCATATGTACATACAAATGTATTTGTGTTTGTCAGCTGTACTATACACTCTGCATGCATTAGTCCTCCTCTGAGTAAGAGGATTAGATGTCAGAGTCAGGTTTGCTCTCTGAGCATTTGGATCTAATGGGTTCGATAGCATGTTAAATGGCTCTGACTCTCAGCAAAACACACATCTCACATGAATTATAGTTCCACTGTATTGTCCTCTGGCATCCACATGGCACTTAATATTACATAATACATAAAAAAACATTAATAATTCTTAAGTGGGTCCATGTGACATTGCGGTACGGTTTTACCTCCCTGTTAAACTTTCTGTTACGTGCTATGTTATTCAGTGTTACAGGGGCCAGCAGTCTCTTTGTGTTAGAACCCCGGCTGTTGAAGTCGTGCCCATATAGAATCCATGCAACACTTGTTTTAATGCCTTACTTCCAGCTGTTGATTTTACACTCCGTTCATCAGTGTCGCAGGGATGCACCTTCCGCTGCAAACACGAAGCCGATGTGTAGACACACGAGCCAGTCATGGCAATAATAATAAAAAAAGAAACATCTTAGTCACCAACTGATATCCTGGCACAAGTTCAGGATGAGGAGCGAGAAGCGCCGCGGTGGTGTGTAACCACAAAGAGGACAGGTGTGTGCTACCTTTATCTTCCGGACTGTATTATTACAGACTCCTAATATCCTCGGAGGCCTGTGACATAGAGCTACAGTAGGTTGGATGTTGTGCCAAAACGAGGCAAAAAAGGTCAGAAAATGACCAAACGCCGTGTTTTCACACACAGTCATGCAGCCGTACTGTACGGCACACACACACAAACACGGCTGCAATCACACTCCCACACACAGAGTGCCTCCTGTCGCCAGTGGCCGACTGAATCACGCTCTTATTAAACCTTGATCGGAATTCGAGCTCGGGCATTATCCACTTACAGATATTAATGCTGCGGCTCTCCGGGGAGGGCAAATCAGGCAGCGAGGTAGAGATGCACACCACACATACAGATGCTGGCGTCAAAGCTCCGTGACGGTAGATAGGTCTGTTTACATTACACGCATGGATGAGGTTTGCATTATTTCAATGGCTGGAAAGTAGATGCTCCTATTAGGT
The DNA here is from genome assembly GCA_901007825.1 of Macroramphosus scolopax. Classification (NCBI taxonomy): domain Eukaryota; kingdom Metazoa; phylum Chordata; class Actinopteri; order Syngnathiformes; family Centriscidae; genus Macroramphosus; species Macroramphosus scolopax. The sequence continues at coordinate 57,516 of CAAKHC010015928.1, read as the reverse complement.
GAGGGATTGGACAAATGTACATCCACTATAAAGAGATACAAAAGCAATAATCCTCTAACAGACACATTTATTATTAATCCCAGCAGAAATGTGGTGAGTGTATGATAACCTGCACTAGATGCTGGATGAGACACACAAAATTACTTGTAAAATCCGAGCCTCCGGGGAGACGAAGAAATTGAGATTCTCTTTTTAATTTTTTTCCCGACATACTTAAACCTCAGCCCCCGTTAATTAGAAGTCCAAAGATATTCCAGCATTTCCAAGTTAATTAAAAATGTGAACACTTTGCCACCGCTATGAAGAGCCGTGCAGAAGAGAAACATACGAGTAAGAGGCGAGTGTTTGAGAGGGGGAAAAGGAAGAGGAGAGTTCATGTGATGTCAGGAAAGAAGGCAATTATTTTTGTTAGCTGATTGAGGGACTGTAAGCTCTGTGAAAGACGGAGGAGAGAACGTACAGTAAATGTTACCGAGTTACGGAACTCGCAGGAATTCGCAGGCAAATTCGCGAAGCACTGTGTGTGTGACACGAGGAACAATGCACGACTTGGCATGTTCAGGAGGAAAAAATCAGCGGCTTAACTGGGCAAATACATTCTTTGGTGAAGTCTTACTCGTGTGTTGAGAGTCAATAGCCTTAAACTTGGATCTGTACTTTGAAGGTTTGACCCTATTAGACACACCAATGTCAGCTTGCCTACTAAAGTTAGAAAGTCCTGCATGCACGAGCTGTTGCAGAATATTTGAAGAAACATTCTTAAGTTGTAGGCAAACCTCTCCAGGTCGTGGAACTAATTGCATCCTGTCTTCATCCCGAAAAGATCTGTTGTGCTGACTAGTGACTACGACTGAGTGCGTGTCCTCGCGCTGCAGCGAAAGTTATTATAGGTCGGCACAATACCTGAAATATCTACTTATTTATAGTTCCAGTGTGTTTGCAAGAGACTTAGCAGGTGGATTGTTCCTGACACTAGACTGACTGAGGCCTACACACACACACATTTCTATTTCTTTATTTAGACTTATTGCACGTTATTCACAGAATTTGCAATAGTTTGCAGCCAATTGTCCGTCCTCCAGTTCCAGCAACCTCAGGCTTGGTGCTTTTAGCATCTTGTCATCCTTCCTCTTTGCTTCCAACAGTGAGAATCTTCCTCCCAGGGATGGTGTGTTACCAGCGAGGTCTACCTGGACAGCACGGCGATACAACGGGAGTGATGGCTGCTGAATGAGAGCCAGAGCAGCTCGACACGGGCAGGGGGAGGGGAACGCATGCAGGGAAAGGGAAGCGACGAATGTGGCTGGATCTGGCTTTGATGATCAGGCATAAGAAGAGGGGAGGCTCAGTCTTGGAGGAAAGCAGGTGTGTGAGGAGGTGATAAGAATGTTGTGGCAGGCGCTGCGCACACACACACACACACACACACACACACACAAACAAATAAACACGCTCCCACAAATACCACTTACTGAAACCGCTCATTCCACTTTAATGCTAAATTTAAGTGGCATCCCTTCAAATAACTTGCACTGGTGCAGTCTATAACTGTGTGTTCCTTCACAGTATAAGATGACAGGGAGAGAATTACGGGTGTTTAAAAAAAATTAAAAAAGCAGGATGAAGATGAGAAGAGGAAAATGGAAAAAGACAGGTTGACTTCAAGTTTTTTTTTAAAACACGTCCTTTCTGGGGGAGATGATGTGTGTTTCAGTTAGTGTACAACCCACATATACATTAACGTGCGAGGCTTAAACGCTCCCCTGGGAGTGCTTCGTGGCAATGTGTGGTATGGTACGGAGAAAAGTAATTTATGGATAAGATATTTGTTTGGCTGGCTGATTTCAGAATCCATTAAGATTAATTAAGTGTTGCTTAACGTGGTGCTATAGTGTTCACACATTTCACACTTGCATTCTAATCATTAGCTCCCCGTTTAGTCAGCCTGCTTAACAGCTGCTAATAGCCTGAGTGAAGCCAGACCGGAGTGTTCTAACGTTCTGAGAACAGCGAGGAGAGCTGATGGACTGGAGGACGGGAGCTGAGGGCCCAGACGCCGGGGAAGTGATTCACAATGCAGCACGCCGTCTATATAACATTATAATATGCACCTGTCAATGCTTGGAATACTCAGAAATACAGGGGCAGGGAGGAGGTGTGAGACATTTTGTCATCAAATATTTGTTTGGCAGGAAGACTGTGTTTAAGATGTGTGGGATTCACAGGCAGCCGTGCTCAGCCTCTTTCATATCCACTGTTATTTCAGCCCGGGTTTGCACAGGCAATTAGCATTCAGCGATTAATTAAGCTAACACAGAAGGAGAAGGACAATTTTGGTATTGTTCAGCTCTGGTATTCTTTCTAAGTCTAAAATGCCCTAAAGTTGATCCCCAGTCTGTTCGCTACAACTGCACGGGATTGTCTCTGCACACTCGTATATGCAAGTGTGGTTTAAGTAGTTTTATTCATCGTTTTCACATCTGAAAGACTGAAACTGAGCAGAGCCGAGCTGCTGCCGAGCACGATGTGATGTTGTGGAAAAGCTTCAGGAGTGAGTAGGTGGACCTTGAGTTGAGACTGTTCATGTCTCTGTCCATTTTTTAAATCATCATCAGCTAGCAGAACCTTTGCACGGCCCCAGAGATCTACTGGCACTGATGTATTGTCCCTGTGCATGCTGGGACTTCTATAGATCATCTCTTAACAGTCTGATGATACACAGGGTCTGGTTTATCCAATGTAACCCAATGAATGGATGGCAGCTTATATTTTCTATAATTTAATTGCAATAAAGCAGACAATTTGATCTTTGGTCCGCAACATCAGACAACACAGATGCAGTCTTAATGTCTTCAGGCGAGGTGTTCCTTAGTTCTTATGGTACCAATCGAAGCCGGTCGTTAAACCAGACTTCAGAACGGACCAGAGAGCCGAGGCTCCTCTGGTGAGCACTTCAAAAGTAAGAAGTAAGCACTAGTCTGATCTAACCTTAATGAGCTTGATACATCAAGTTATAATTATCAACTCTCCTGCAGCACCAGAGGTAATACACTCAAATAAACGCATGCTCATGAATCAAACTAATCCTTTGAAGCAATACAAATTACTTTGCTTATTTATAATAGTTCCTGTTCCTTTTTAAGATTATACATCTTTTTCTCACAAAGGGGGATTTAAATAAGTAATAATATCTTGTAATAAAAAACCTTACGCGGTAAATTCTTGATGAAAACATAAATTAACCATTAAGATATGCACAACAAACACGAGAAATGTCCATATTGGATGCCGGGAAACATTCTTTGTGAACAACTGCAGTGGAAAATAGGACCGTACTTGTCTTTGGAGCTGAGTCCTGACAGAAGATGGTTATCGGAGGCAATTTTCGACCAGGTCGGCACAGAAAATGAAATGCGTCGTCACAAGTGCACTCATACAAACTTGTACTTCAAATTGCAAATCCCATTCCAGTAGGAGGACTGTCTGCATCACTTGAGACATGTTTGGGACTGGATTTGTACTTTTTTTTGTAGACGAGTCCATCACAGTTCATCTGCGATCCATAATTATGTTGTGATTAATACAGTAATGTTTCTTAGATAATGGAGGTCACCAACTTCTGTTGCATCATGTTGGTCAGTGCAAAGGAGTTAAAGGTATTTCAACTTGCACAAGGAAGATCAAACACAGTGATGAGGGTGAATATTAACTGTTTAACTCAGATACAACGTAGCTGTAACTACACCAACTCATCACCTCCCTATATCGTAAGAGGGTTCAGAATTCTTTATGTCAGGAGGTTCCTATTAATTATTTAGTGGTTATCTATGTGCATCTTTATCCTGTATCTGACCTCATACTTCCATTTCAATATTGGAAAATCCAAAGTGATTTCTGATAAAGTGACAAACTATGATGGGAAGCTCCGACCTTTTTTTCCAACTAAGAGCATCACTCTCTTAACGGCCGTGTTGTACTCTTGGTGGCCTTGCATAACGGGAAATGGTTATTGAAATTCTTTGGAATTTAATTCTAATGGAAGAGAACCGCACACTTATCTAGATTAAGTCTGATCTGTAAAATTGCGACTTTGGGTTGCGGAGGAGTTCCCACCACATGTTGTCCACATGGAATTGGAATGTGCAGTAATCGACTGTAAATTTGCTTTTCTCTGCTATTCCGACTTAACCAAGCCAAAAAGATCATCCTAAAGAATCGCCGTAATCTCCAACCTACTTATTGTCCTCCCATCCCTTCTCTCTGGCGATTGGCGTTCCACCACCCAGATAGCCACCGTGCTCTAAACACAGCAGGGCTTAGCAAAATACACTATTTGGTTAATCCTCCATTCTCCCCCGAATAACTGACACACCTCGAAATAAAAAAATAATTATGTTAAGAGCTCAACAAGACTTTGCCTCTGTTCCTTCCATCTAATAGACATGGAAATGTTGCTCCTGCACTAGGTTGGTTAAATTGTATTTTTAATTTTAATAAACACTTAAAAGCGTGTCCCTTCATTAATCATGCTCCTGCGGACTGTCTCAAAGTTTATTAAGTGTGATCACTAATGCCTCAGCTGCTTTTCCATTAGTCCAATTCCAGCAACAGTCAAGTGGGGCGGTTGATTCCGATGAACAGATCAAGTAGGGTCGAGTACCTTACCGAAGTTGTTTTCTAATTAACCCCGTGACCCCTGGGCTGATTTCACGATGGTTTCACTACCATTTCAATTTATATCCTTGTTTAGTATCGCCAGCCTTACGTGTACATGTGACACTAAAAACTGCATTCTGTTCTCCAAGATATGTAAATTATTCACCAATCGTTAAACTGTAAATGCATCCAAAATCATGTATGTCCAACTCTGACTTGAAACACATTTGGGGAATCTGAAGGGGTAAATAGTCTAAAGGGGTTAATACTAATTTAACAACGATGGCCTTTCCAGAAAGGTAAAACAAGGAAATGTTGGTATGAAAGAACTCTGTGTTTCTAGGCAAATGAATTTAGCTCAGATAGAATGATTTAAGTTCTTCATCACAACCTTCACAAGTTGACTGCAGGGTCTGAATCCACTCCATCGGATGTTTCCAGGCGACTTGTTTACAAGAGTTCTCGCTCGGAGAGCGAAAGCGACATAAAATGACCCTTTAGTACTTGAAGTACCCTTTTGTCATTGGCATTTGTGTGCGAGCCAGATCACAGCCGTAGCCCGGGGCAAGGCTACGAGAACACTACTGACCATAAATTGCTTCATCTGTTGGCTATCAAAGTGTCTGTTATCCAATAGGCAACGGATGCAGCCAGGCAATATAAACCAACAGCCAGATTGTTTCAGGGGCTTCATGACCCTTGTGGCGACTGCCTCCATCCCAACATCCATCACGGGAAAATGATGAAGTGTATGTTTGTCTCTACTTTATATGCATTTCTGCACACTCTGACAGAAATCTGTCAGCTGTGGGGCTCGAGTGATTTTTCCACTGGCATCCATGGAGAAAATCCTGGTTGGATTCAGAGCTGCCTGGCTTTTCTGATGTGTAAGAGTGCTGGAGACAGGCCTAGCAGGTTTAAGCAGATTAATTAGGGTGTAGCGAAGACTGTGAAGAAATCTTTCTTCCATAGATGTTATATCCATTGACACAGCTTTGCAAAGTGGCAAGTCCCTGAGATGTGCAAAACTACCACCCACATTTCCCTCTAAACTCTTACAGAGTCACACACACATATACTGCACATACACACAGAGACACTGCTGGAGGGCCAAACGGCAGGCGTAGCCCCCACTCATCCTCTCTCTCCAGGGCTAGTTCAATAATCATAGCTGCCTTCGTTCCCTGAATGTGTTTATCCTCATTGTCCCCTCGCCTGTTCTTCCCTATAACACAGTTATCCTTTTTACCGCATTTGCAAGGTAAGAGCTTTTCTATTTGGGATCATTTTCCCTTCATGGGAACATGTTCTTCATGCAGACATGATTACCGATATGATGAACAATAAGGAGCAAAACAAAAACATCCAATATTCGATGAGGCTCTTGTGTGAGTAGCCGTGCGGTTCGAAATTCAAATGTGCTAATGATGAAAGTTGGTTCTTTGTGCAGCCGACCGGCTGGTGCTCATGAGATACGTAACGTGGAAGAGAACTCATCCAAAATTAAATCAAACTTGTTATCCCTTCTCCTCATTCTGTGAACACCCATTATCTTCAATCATATCTCACTGTGCTGATTGATATTGAAGAAAAGACAAGGACAAAAAATAGACACCCCACCCCAGATTCCTCATCACCATCATCATTTTCATCATTACATGAAATATGACCGAGAGCGGAATCCCACAATGCTGTGCAAGTGTCGACGTGAGTTAGCATCAAGAAGACACAAGAGATATGCATGCATCATCTGGCCAGGAGAACATCACTTGTGGGGAGACAGCCAGAGGCCCTAAGGAGAAGAAGCAGAAAGGAGGAGGGGGGAGGGGGGTGCGGAGGAGAGAATGAAAAAGAATAGTAGAGGGGGGGAAGAGAGGGTACGGAACAACAGATGGAAATTGAGAGGAAAGTGCAGGAAAAAAACGAGGTACAATACCAGGAAAGAAAGCAACGGATAAAATAAGTGGGATGTTCACCATAGCAGACGCAGGGAAATAATACAGAGAGGCAATAAGAGAAAATGGAGGCATAATATCCTGCTTCTGCAAAATCCCCACAGATTTAAGCAAAAGCATAATCTCCACAGGTTCAACAATACAACATGTGCCCTAATTCTGAGCCAATTACAAAGTGGGAGCCGTTTGGATCGCATGTGAACATTGGTATTGATTTGACCGGGAGGGGGATGAGCGTGTGAGGGAATTTAAGATTTGGGGGTTGGGGGGGTTGATATTGTAAAGGGAGCAGACAGATGGGGTCCCAATGCATGCGGTGTCCCTCCCTTCTGCCTTCTATGCCCTTCACTGACCAGATTAAAAGCCCAAATGACAAATGCACAAAGGCTGGAAACATCTGTTGTGGAACATACTGTCCATTCCTCCACATGCTGGGCTCCGTTGGTCACTCCTCAGTCCCGGTCCCCACACGGACAACATCTGCAGCCATAAACCAGTGCACATTAACTACTGGAGCATGACGCCAAGCTAACCGGCAAACCATGAGAGCAGTATTCTTCACACAGCGCTGTTGTACGCATAGTTACTCTCTGTATAATCAAATAAGTAAACTTTAACACTATTTGTGCACAGTGTTTAATTCCTCTAAAAAAACAGTGCACATAAAAACAGGTGCGTACCCATGAGGGAGTGTTTCTAATCCACGTGCATAAATTTGATCCTGCAAGCATTTGACTGGGTAAAGCATCAGCACAACTTTCTCTACAGGTTTGCAACGAAGTTGACCTTTGACAACTTGGAAGGAATAGGCATGTTCCACCTCAGAATGATCTAATGCTCTATGCATTTAAAAAAAATTGCTGTGATGGCCTCTGAGTAAAGTCACTTTTTCTCTACACAGCCTGTTTGGACGACAGTGAGGACTCAATGGTGTGAATGCACGGTTTACATCTCGCTTCTACAGCTTCTAATAGCCAAATGACATGACGCCTGTGAATCTGACCCCGGTATCTTGCAGCACTCAGCCTGCCGTATGAAAGGTTGCAGCAAGGAAAACATATAAAGATTCGCAGAGGAAAAGTGTCGTTGCTCATATGATCTGCCGATCATATAGCTGTTATTGTGCAACATCCCCTCAGACTTGTTGATGTGCTTCACATTCAACTCAGCTGAATCCAGGCTACAACATCCCCTCTCTGCCCCAATATAGCAGCCAGGCCAGTCTGCTTCTGTGACTTAAAACATTATCAGTGAAAAGAAAAAAAGCCTTTCTGGAGAGTGTTTGTCAAAAATGTCACTACTGCAACAAATGCAATTACACGGCTTGCCTTCATTTATAGTGAACTCATGTAAAGTGGCTTTAACCGTGATGTTAAGCCAATATGGGCTTGTAGCTTGTGACAAGTGTTTTTTTTTTTTCCTTCTTACTTTTAATTCAGATAAGGGATTTCTCTTACAACTGCAGTGAAGGACTTAAGAGTCCTCACAGGATAGATAGAGCATAGCACAGCAAAGTAGAAGGCACCAGACCCTTATAAATATTCCAGGCACATAGGTTTGTAAATTCACCTCAAGAGAGAGAAAGCAATGCAGACTAGAAGACAGGGAGCTAAATCACAATGTGGTTCCGATTTATTAAGGCATGCAGTGCAGGATGGTTATCAGTTGTGCCCTAGTAACACCAACAACTATAGCTTTTAAAAACACAGGAACATGTCAAATGGGAAGGACTCTTCTTTGTTGCCTTGCTGCAGCTCCACTCTGTGCAACAATGGGAAACAAAGTGATGCACATGGGGGTGCAACGCGTTGAGGATTTGCAGTGTATACAAGTAAGTAACAGGCCACCTAATGGTGCTCGCTCTTGTTGTGCATGGAGTATTCATGAAATAACCTCGCGCTGGGAGAAAGCAAGAGAAAACAAATGCTTTAGTGTTTCCGTTCGGAGGTTAGATAAAAGAAAGATACTACATTCAGTCGATTTCATGAATTAATCAAGCTTCCGGATTTTCCCCCCTCTTTACTCAGTGAGGTGTGCACTGGGGGAGGCCTGATGTCATCTTGTTGCCGCGCCGGCCTTGGCGCTCCCAACTTCTTGTGAATCGGAGGACATGATGGATAGAGTTGTTGACCTTTTCGTGGGGAAACTGATGTGATGGAGGTGAATGAATGGACAAACGGAAGTCTGGAATGGGACACTTAGCGTTTCTAACAGTGCTTTGGCCTAGATTGGGTGAGATGTTGGGTAGGTCACATGAATAATAAAGCGTCTATAGAGCCCCTCTGGCTGGCTGTGATGTTCCTCACCACAATCAACCAAGCCAGACTGGAGACCTCTGAAGGGAGTGGTGAGGGTTACTGGAATAAATGGCAGTTCACTATGAAAATACAGCTTCCTGTTTAACATAATAATCCTTATTATGTAATACATGTCTACATTTCTACATTACTGCTTGTAAATGTGACAAAGTCCTTGTTGTTCTGTTATTTTTTTGTCTGCCTGACAAAACAAGCCTTTGCACAAATCGTACGAACAGAACTAAAGAGCAACAACTATGAACTGTTATCATTTTGCCGAGAGCCATACGGGTAAGCTTTGTTACCGTCACAGTCAAGGCTCTCATGCCGCCACACACACACATACACAGTGTACATGAGGTACGAGCGTGTGTCCCTGCAAAGGGTCAGTTTAAATACCACCAAGGTTATTTTACTTTCCTCCGACCATAACGCCCTCTGAATATTTTCACATTAATGCCTGACTTTATATTACGGTTATAAAAAAACCTGACGTGCGAAAACAGAAGGCGACGCTGCAGCCGCGGCTTCCGGAGATGACAGCGGCAATAACTTATCTATAATAGTGTGAAGGCCTCGTTCAGGAGCCGCTAATGGAGTAGCTTAAGCCGGCGCCAACTCATCTAAAAAAGGAGAAGTACGGCCGTATTTTAAATTCAAATGTTGAAACATGACTGCATTAAATTACAGCCAATAATGTGCTGAATATGACATCACAACATACACGACCACCTTAGTCAGCAGCGTGTGATGAATCAAAATGTGATATGTCATATTATAATTGGATTGTGCCCAAAAGTATGACTACTGCAAAAATTTAGTTTTTGTTTATGAAGTATGATATTTAATTCATTCAGATTTATACATTGTTAATAAATATATTCAACGTTATAAGCTTTTGCATTTCTTTTGTATTTGTTTTTATGTTTCTTGACTTCCGTACTTTTCTGAATGTTTCTTTATGTTGACTATTAGCACCAACATACCAGGACAAGTTGCTCATATTGCTACATGTAGTTATTAGATTAAATGTATTAAAATGACACTCATGGAGTCCAAACTTAACATTCAAATTTATCTTTAATTTTCCTTCAACCAACACAGGCTACAGCAAGCTGGAACATATTAATACAGTTAGTTTGCTTCTTCACTAGGCACACTCGGCATATGTTTCTTCCAGCCAACTGTAAGAAAGTGCACCAGAGCTCTTAAAGGTGTTTGCATGGTCCAATTAACAACAGATGCTAGCCCTTAGCTAACTTACCGTACCTCGTAATACACAGACCTCCAAGGAGTGAGCATGGTCCAGTTAGCACCAGATGCTAGCCCCTTACCGCACTGTCTTAAGCCAGAAAAAAACATTCATGTATTATTTCCCCCTGCCTGCCTTTTCCTACCTATTTTGCATTTTTTCACATGAAATCGTGTGTTTAAAAATACATCTGTGGATGAAATCCAATTATAACTGTGTTGTCCTGCAGTGACACAGCAACCAAATTACAAAGGATGGGACATGTGGAGCTGTTTAAAAGATGCCATACCTATTTTATCAGTTGTCTTAAAGTCAAGTATACCAATGAAATAATCAACCATGTGATTGGACACAAATGCATTTAAAAAAGTAAATAAAACATTTGATTCAACCACTGTAATAGGGTTCAGAACAGAGAAGGTTGTATGATATAACAGGATTAAACTATTGTGACCTGTCACATTACTACAGGATTAAATTTATTTCCTCAATCAAAGCCAGTGATCACCTCTGAACTGTGTCTAACACCGCTTTTAACATGTTTCTAGATGATTTCAATGGGCGTCTCAAGCTGTGTCGACTTTCATTCATGACTTGCAGTTCTGTACGAGGACAAGCGCCCTGAGTTGGAGAAAGTTCACCACTTAGCAGAAATAAGCACTCAAGGCACTGTGGCATTTTCTTTTTCTGTCCAACTGTAAGAGCT
>CAAKHC010015928.1:26128-46630 GCA_901007825.1 Macroramphosus scolopax | reverse complement strand
CCCCCGCCGCGGGGGGGGGGGGGGGGCCGCCCCCCCCCCCCCCCCCCCCGACTGAACTGTCAACAACAGAAATGGAGAAAAGGCTTGTAATGCCGATCACTGACAACCTTGAGCCGCAGTCCAGATTTGACTGACAAACATTGCCAAGATTTAAAAAACAAACATCAAGCCTGGAGGAGCGTTCTGTCAGGCACTTTAACTTCTTCTTGTAAGTCTAGCACGCTGGCTAACAAGTGATTGATACCTGGTTTTACAGCAAACTGTCATTACTTTAAAAATTTTTGACTAAAATATATTCTTGATCGCTAACAGATTGGTAGTGACAGTTAAACACTGGATTCACTGATTCTTGAGAAAGATATGTGTCATCAAGAGCCAAATGCAAACCTTCCTTTGCTCCTTCAGAAGTTATGGATGCACAACCCTGCTTTGCTTAACAGGAGAACAATGCAGCGGAATGCAGAGCTCATCAATAACATCAGATTTCCTTCCTACTATGCTATAAGACTTCGCAACGTCTCGGGGAGCGTGGCCCAGTGAAAGAGCACTAAACACTTGAAACTAATACTACACACATTTTGATTACATCCCCAATATGTATGTTTACTGGGATGATGTGGGAAACGATGCATCCTGAGTTCTTCTAAAAAATGCATTATGTATACAAGCCTGTTGAAAGATGCCAGTGGAAACTAAAGTACATCAATAATGGTACATAAGCATGTAGACACATTTTATTCCAGAAAGCAGAAATAATGTAATGGGAAGATATTTTTCTTCTTTCTGAAGTTGCTTGTTATTATTCCTAAAAAAAAAACGTCAGCTCCATCATTGACGTGCCTACGCATTGATTCATGTCATCGTAGACGACAACAAGCTTAAAATGTCCCCATTGTTTTTATGATTGCGACGTAGGACTTCAGACTGAGAGACGACCGTTTCCTCGCTGCACAGGCTTTCAGAAGTGAGGAGGACAGATTGTGCAGGCGATTCTTTTTCTGCATGATAAATTTAAAGATCGTCACTCATTCAGTGAACAAATGATCGATGTGAAGCATCCAAACATGTTTCTGTGCCAAACAACATGAAGGAAACAACCAGGAACACCTGATGTCTGAGGACAAGGTCATGGAGGCTTTGAACTCAGCAATCCTTAGCAATACTACCCACATTAAATACAATATAACCTTTACAATTCACTGTAGTCCCAGTGATGCCACAATCAAACATTAACTGCTCCTCGTACATAATCATCATCATAAATAATTCAACCATCTTATTTTGTATTTTTCAAAAGATGACAATGAAATTGAAAAAAATTGGATCGGCGAGTGAGATCAGTTCTGATCAGCTCGTCTCAGTAAAAAAAACTCCGTAATCAAGAGCGGCTCAACGAGTGGAAGTCAAAGAAAGGCAAACAGGGGATAAGTACACAAGAGGGCTGTCATACTGGCAACAGATGGTGCAATGTGGCCAACCTATCTACTCACAGAAAAACACACAAATCTGCCTGGGAACACACACGGCTGGCAGCCACTAAACTTTGGATGGTTTCAATGGGGTAAGAGTGAAATGCACGATAAATGGCGACTTGCCACTTTCCAAAACACCGGAGAATTATTCCCAATTGAAACTCTATTGAACAAACTCTACATAGTCTGGAAACCACAACAAGCGCTTAATAATGGCTGACCGAAAACCTCATTGCTGCTCCTGCCCACCCGGCACCCTGGCCTGGAACTAGTGGAAGCTCAAACAAACACAAATACTTTCTAATCCACTACCCACATGGTGTTTGCCAATTGTAAAACACAAATATGGAGGTGGGCATAAATGATTTCCTTCTATGTGAGGCATTTTTTTTGCGAGAGAACGTTTTTTTTTTTCATGCCTGAAGAAAGCGTGGCTTCGGCTCTCAAATTATGCCAATTAGGCTAATGTTGTTTGCTGCACAGTCCAAGGCGCCGAATGGCTCAAAGGAATGCTCAACGTTGAAGAAAAACACAGTGGCAGGGAAGCAGAGCAGCGAAGTGACACAATTTCTCAACAGAACACAAGCAGGGGTCGGATGAATCGTATTTAACGACATGCACGGCCTATATGAACCAGTCAAAAATAAAACTCTAATTCTTATTCTCAATTTGTCTGCATTGAAATGCCGCCCAGATTTTAATGCCAATTTTTTTTTTTTTAAAGACATCCATGCTACTGCTGCAATGATGTTTCCATTCCCCTCCGCTTACAAGTTGTAAGTACAGATTATCTCCGAGCTCAGATTTACAGCGCTGTTTACCAGAGATCTCAAACGGCGGCTGCATCATTTTTTTCCAGAAATGACATGTAAATTGCAGATACATTTGTGAGTCCTGCAGGACTTCTGCGTGTGCGAGTCGTAATTACGAGAAATGTGTCACAATGATTGAGATGAAGTGATCCCATGTTGCCGGTAGCAGCTCACGTGCACCATTTGGTGAAACAGCCCCCCCGGTGCAGACACGGGAACTTGCAGATTGCCAGTATTTTTTCTCCTATTCTTATTTTAGATGTTTCTTAATCTGCATTGGGTATGCTGGGGTAGGCTTCAAGTAAACATCTTGCAATTCGCTTTTTCCAGTTTAAGTTTAATTTAGCTTAGTTTATTAAATCTGCTTATGTGAAGGGCCGTGTGCAAAAATACATTAATCTTAAATAAGGAGAAAAGATGGTTCTTACCAGATTTAGCTACCAGTTAAATTTTATCTATAATCCCTAGCCAGGGGAATAAAGACAATAAAACACACAGCTAAACTTATCATCTCCTCTACAACAGGAAAATAACCTACTGATACCCATGCAGGCATATGCACAAACACAGGCGCAGGACCGGCTGCTACACTTCCATTTCTTTTATTTCACAAGAGGAAATATGTCACAATTTGTACTTGGTGCTTGTTCCATTCTTTAGGCATTAAGCTGGAGCTTCCTTTAGGGATGATACATGAATATACATCTACAGAAAATATAGATGCACTTTAAGGAAATAATGATCTAATATGCAAACACGATCCAGCCACTAGATTTATGTCGCATTTCAGCTGCTAACTTTTGGTGGCTGCTGTTGACTGGGAGGATTTTATTGATGATTGTTTGGCTGGATATACTTCAGATTCACTTAGCACATTGAAACAGAAAGGGAGGGGGGGGGGGGGGGGTGTTCATCTTGGTTCTTGAGTTTTTGTATAATGAGCCCCCCTTGCATCTGCCAGCCACCGCCCACGCCTCTCGTCCTCACACTGCTGCTGATGTCGCTCCGTCCTCTAATAGTTTGAGAGAGCTGTTCTAATTCCATCAACAGCCAGTCTTGATGATGATTAGTGCCAGTGTACTGGTGGCCTGGAGGTCGATCAGTTGTTTGTTGACGTTACTCTGAAGTAGTGCTCAGCTGCAGTGTCTGACTAAACAGACAGGATGTGAAAAAAAAAGCAGGCTTGGTGTGATTGCACGCACTGACAGTAGGTGATTGCAGATTATTAAAATTGCATACTTGGGTTGGGGGAAACATGTGGCATTCTGCAGCAGCCAACAACTAGAAACACAACGAGTCTTGTTTATCAAACAGAAAATATAAGACCGTCTAAACAGACGTGGCCTCATTTCTCTGTGAAACGGCTGCTGATTTATGTCAAATATGCCCCCAACAACACTGTTCAGGAAATAGAATTTCACCAAAGGGCGAAACGCTACAGATCAGGCCCCAACTGGCCGAGGATCAAATTCTCCAGAACAAGATCCTTTTAGCCTTTTTACTTCCCATTTGAGAAGAGAAAAACATGCTTTATAAGTAGCATGTATGGTATAGTAAGTAATGCAGTCAATGTAAACCACTGCAACACTGTAAATCCAGAATTCAGGCAATAGTTGATAAGAAAAACCCTTAAAACACAATAAATGTGATGGCAGGGACTAAAGTAAACAGATGAGGGTGAAGTAAACCGAACAACCTCTTCATCTAAAAGAAAAAAAAAACATTATGGATGTATTTTTCACATTTTTTGCTTCATCCACATTCCAGGAGACGATCAATAAGAACACACGACATACAATAGGATGTTAGTAAGTTACACTCTATTGATTCTTTGTCACGAGCTCCACTGTGCACCAACTCTGGAACAACAGCAAAAAAACACGTTTAGTATAACTTGGTAAGCGTATAAGACGGACAGCTTGAAGGTGTATTTTCGGCCGGGCTGCCAGACAGACTGATCAAACATACCTGCATTATCTACATCGTTTAAAAACTGAAGTGTCTTGGATCACGTAGAATGAATAATGTCCTTCCAAATTTCAGTGGACTAGAGCTCATAAAATGCATGACGTACCACCAAAATTGAGCTTGTACAGCACAAACGTACCCGAGGGGGCTCCCCTCTAGGTAGCTGCATTTTCTAAGCCACTGATTGAGGTACAATGTTAGAGCCCATTAGAAAATTTTAAGATGTGCACGGACTAAGGAAACAGCCCATTTTGAGCTGGGCTCAGCATTACTGGCAGGATCCTGTAACCCCTGAAGGAGTACTGAGATTATGCATCCCTGTAGCCATAGTATTCAAAATTATACAAAGAAGACTGGAGGCTGCCTTGGCTGCAATGTCTTTTTTGTAAAACAACCTCCAGATAAACCAACCTATTGACACGATCTGCACGAGAGGAGACAACATAGAACAAAGCAGGCTATTTGAATTTATCAACACTGATACATATTCATTCACGGAGTAAGTGAGCAACACATTTGGATATCGGGAGTTTTACTACAAATAAAGGCAGAGAGTATCACAGATGTACGGGGTGAAGGAGCAATACTACAAAGGGTACATACATTTGTAGTCAATTAATAGTAAAGCTTACAAAGTCATTATATTCAAAAGAGGCCAAACAATCAGGCGAAACGTC
This sequence comes from Macroramphosus scolopax, assembly GCA_901007825.1. Classification (NCBI taxonomy): domain Eukaryota; kingdom Metazoa; phylum Chordata; class Actinopteri; order Syngnathiformes; family Centriscidae; genus Macroramphosus; species Macroramphosus scolopax. The sequence continues at coordinate 41,701 of CAAKHC010015928.1, read as the reverse complement.
CACAGTTCCAGTAGGTACTTGATATTTAATGTACATTAGCAGTGGGGGTACTTAGGTCCTGTACTTGCTCTGCATAGTTATATGGCTGTAGAGGAATACACAGAATACCAAGTGCACTCCACTGTGCAAACACTGATCCTACAGAATATGAGATGATTCTTCTCCCGTAAAATAGATAATATATTCGACTTCAGAAACAGATCTAAGAAATCCAATCGGCTATGACACTTCATGCAAGACTCCTTCGGACGCATTTGAGAGAACATTAAAGGTATAGTCTGTAAGGAAAATGAAACCATATTCCATTATTACTTGGATTTAGGCTCCATATGTTTGGATACTTGATCTTTGCAGAGATATATTACGTCTGTTATTTTTCCCTTCATACTGTATGTGTGGCAGTCGCAGCTCCTACACTGACAATGGATGTGACAAATGTACTCAGAATTCAAAACGTCTTTTTGAGCTTCAAAATACAAATGAGCTTTTTTTTGTATTTCAGAGAGAAAACCAGAAAATCCCCACAAAATCACTCTGACACGGCCATTGTGTTCATAAAGTTGGTCTCTGTTCAGCCAAGGGAATTAGTGTTGCAGCTATAACATTTGTGTGTTGACACTACAGCAGGTTTGAAAACATTATTCACTGTCCTGTTCAAGATGTGCAAAGTGAATGTGGAGTTCGAATATCAAACCCTAAAAAACGTCTTTATTTCATACGTAGAAAGAGGTTTCCATTAGAAAGATCAATGCTGTAACATTTACCATACACAGACATGCATTTCGGGCATATCTGTGCATCGTCTCGGATACCCAGCATTTCCTTAAGCATCGGTGTTTCCAGAACAGATGAGCAGTATTGATTTGAGAGACAGGAGAGCAAACAGCACCAGTAAGAGCAGACAAAAGAAATGAAAGAACTTAATGTGGGAAACAGAACAAGACAAAGAGGGTGGTGTGCAAAAAAAAAAAGCACAAAGATCTCCGATAATGTCTCCGTTGTTCGGTTTGCTGCTCTTATCTCAGTTAGTTCATTTGTTCCTTTCTATTCTATGATTTGCCCATGAAGCCAAAAACAGACCCAGATTGGGTGACTAAGCAGTAAAAGTCACAGCAGCGCCATTAAGACTGAATGGTTGGAGTTCCTTCCAGGTCTTATAAATAAATACATGATACATCCTGGCAAAGTCATTAGATCCAACAGATTCAATGTATCCGTATTATGTCTCAAAACAAGGCTAACATTACATTACTGGGCCGCAATACAGAAACTCTTTGTTAGGTACATTTTTTGTGAATTTAAAATCAATAGAAAAATGCCTGGAATTCCCAGTTTCCTGCTTGTGTACTACGTCTCTGTGAGAGTGAGAAAACAGAGAGCAGGGGAGACAGTGTGGGTGTTTGTGTGTGCATGCATGTATATGAGTGTGTGCGTCCGAGCGTGTGTGCATCTTCTTCATGGCAAGAAATCAGCTCAGTTTAGCACATAATGGAAATGTGAATAGCCCAGAGCGCCTCTCCCACACAGGGAGAGAACTGGCTGGGAGCAGGCTGCATCTTTCCAAATCCAAACAGTGAAGGGAAGTTAGCTAGGTTAAAATCCTGCCCCCTTTCCCTCCCTCCCCGGAGCGATTCACAGCTCTGCCCATACACTGCTCAAACAGGTCATCCAAACAGGTCTCACTAGCAGGCGGAAAACATATTCACACACATATGTGCACACATGCTATGCACACGGCTAAGCGCACACACAGTTGCAGATTCAGTGATTAGGTGATGTTGCTCATATTATGACAGATGACACCTTCTGTATGGATCCCTTAACAGCACAGCCCCATAATGTGATGCTTAATTTAACGTATCGGGTCGAGATACGACTTTAACACATCCTCAGTATACACTACATATTGTAATGTGTTGATCTTCCTCACGTCTTCTGTCATGCAGCGCTGATAAGGGCATTACCTTCATGCCCAGAGGGACCTGATGAAAAGTCGGACTTACATGCTACTTCTAGAGATGCATTTCGGCTCACAGCCTCTCCCAGATAGTTGCGGGCCACACACACGTAGCTGCCGTCGTCGGGTTTGCTCCGTCGTCCGTGGACGATGCGTAGGAAGAAGAGGGACCCGCTGGGCAGCAGCATGCGGTTGGAGCGAGGGTTGTCCGTTTCAATGCGCTCCCCATCTTTGTACCATTCCACCGTGGGGGTTGGACGGCCCTCTGCCTTACAGTTGAGAGTGGCCGGTTCACCCTTGGACACAATGAGGTCAGAGGGGTGCTCGACAATGCGCGGAGGGGAGTCTTCCTGGCGAAGACGAGATCCTAGAGGGGAGCAGGAGTGCAGAACATTCCATTAAAATAATAATCCCAACATTTATATACATATATATAATATATACATTATAAATACACCTAATTGAATAAGGAAGTACATTATAATTTCACTGCTTGATATATAGTAAACAGAAGATTGACGGATTGGTTTGTGCGTTTGATTAGTAAAATAAAACAGCACAATGTCAATACAGTCCTTGACAGGAAAGTTAATTGCACTGCATAATATGCCTACACTCAGGCTTTAATATTTACTTTCACATGCACGAGCTGCAGAGTCATTACATCTCATTAGCTTTTTCATTAACAGGTTCCATCACACGTTGACATCATCAAAGATGTTGTCTCAGTTGATGTAGAACAGCGACTGCTACATTCAATTTTTCACTTTGATGCGTTAATATTGTGGATATGCAAAAGTACGTAATTCTTTCCTTCTTAAAGGCCATATTACTTAATTAACAAGCATACTATCTGGATTTTAACCTTGTTAGTCCTCAGCAAAGGCCATGTACATGCCTAATCCGGGTGTCCTGATAAGAATAATGTCATAATTAATGTAACTGAAACTCAGTTAACATCTATTATCCTGCTTTTTCTTTCCATTTATTTTTAGCCATGTAGAGCTCTCAGCTCATTTACCTCAATTTAATGCTGTTTCTCCGATTCAACCTCTGAATGTCATGGAGGAACGACCCATGTGGGTGGCACCGTGTTTGTTTACCAACACCCAAACGACATTAGCCTCGTCGTACTCGTGGTGTATGAGCAGATTATAACATCGGTGTTTCTGTCGTGTATAGAAAACCATGTGTTTTCTATACATTTAAAGTAAAGAAACAGACCTTCTGGATTGTGATGAGGTGAAGAAATCAGAGAAATTGCAAAGGCAACCATGATGATTGATGATACACAGAAACCAGAATTAAGCAGTAAAATGTGGGTAAAATTTATGGGACAGTCTTAAATGTTAAGAGGTTTGTTGACAAAAAAGCATTCCATTAGCCGGCGCCAACACACAAACTATGGTTTCACATTATGTTTTTAACATGCTTTTAAAACCCCCCTATGCATACGTCTCCTAAGTAAGTAACGTTTGTGCGGATCCATAATGAGGCAGAAACCAGCACGCTGTTTGGTGAAATACCGTCTTCTTCTAATTGGTTGTCCCATTACCCGGTCGCCACTGTGGCTATGCTGAGTTTGAGATTTTCTGCTGTCAGACAAAAGAATTTTAAATTAGATTATTTAAGTTGCGCGTGGCACACTGGCTCAGTGGTTGGTACTGTCATCTAACAGCAAGGAGGTCCTGCGGGGTCCTGTCAATCTGCTGCCCTGTGATGGACTGGCAACCCGTCCAGGGGGTTCGCCTGCTTTCTGTACACTGCATGCTCCAACACCCCATGACCCTGAATATGAATAAGTGGGGATAGACAGTGAATGGATGGATGGATATTTGTTTTTTTTTATGCAAATTAAATCACTTATTTAATTAAATAGTCCTGCTTGAACAGCTACTAAGGTTACTTAAATTTGATGATAATTTGGCTGAGTCTGAGCAGTATTTTCACATCTTTCGCTGTCGGAATTATTAATAGGAAAAAAACAATTATTCGAATTGTTCCAATATCGAGCAAGAAGGCTATGACATCGCAGATTGATTGGAATTGTCCATGTGCTAAAAAGATTGCTCGGATCGTTATTCCAAGTGTCAGAAAACATGATGGAAAGGATCCCAGGAAGATAGACGACATGTAACAGAAGTCTAAATCTGAAATCACACCGGAACTGATTCGTTCCTGGGAGATAACTTCATCCACGTGAGTGAATGCTGTCCATTGAGAAGTGTATCGTGAAATTGGAGTACAGGAAGTTTAGCTGAGTGTTACCTAAAATAAATATATAAGCAATGGTTTGTGATAGGCCGTGGAGACGGAGAGTTTCTATAAACTTATAGTAGTAAAGAAGTGGAGAAGATGCTCGTTGGTAGAGGGTATTGTGACATGGCAACACAATGCTCCAACAACTACCACTGGTCCAGATGAACACACTGAAGATGGGGCTGGTACAGCTAACGTTACATATGGATGAAAACACTCCCAAACTCCTGTGACCGTTCTGACATGAAATCGACTGCCAGTCAAATAGGAGAAGAGATTCAGGACTGAAGCAGTTTTTTTTTCCTGAAGAAAAATGCTGTTCGGAGAGCAGAGAGACCTGCAGCAGCCTCAGTGGAAGTAATGTTATCAGCTGAAGTCATAAGGCTGACCTGGGATCAGTACACACGGACGCATGGCAGGACAAAGGAAATACAATCACTCTGCAGGCCAGTAGCAAGCACAAAGTAATAAGCACTTTTTAGTGAAGGAACTCTGACGTGGACGGTTGCTCCATTTTGCAGTTGCCTGTTATTGCATCAATCATCTCGACCCGAAAGGTTCCAGCCTTAGAAATAACAGACTTATTCTTTAACATAATGATTCTTTATAAGGAAGCATTAAGAGCAATTGGCACAGCTTATCTTCCAATGTACGACTTCCTCTGACATCAAACTTTGTGTCCACTCTCTCTCTTCTTTCTGAATCAGTGGTTTGGTTTGTGAGGACCTGTCCATGGTGCTGAATCAGACACGTACGGCCCTTCAGCAGAAATACATGTAAGAACCATGTTAGGACTCATAAGCCGGGATAGGAGTCGATTTTATGTGAAATATTTACAGCAGTTGAGTTCAAAGGGAGTCACTCGAAGGCATGCAATTTAATTGTCAAGCTAAGAGCACCAGTACGTCAGCTAGTTCCTGTTGTTTAAAAATCAGGTTTGATGTGTCACAGCCTCAAAGTCACTGCAGCTCCTACGAGTCAGACTAAATTATTGCTCAAAGAAACAACGTTGACATAGCCTTTGTTGATAAGTTGGCTCCACAAAGTTATAGAATTAACTGCAGACAGTTGCATTGCATTGACTTCCGTTAGACTGCACATATACCGAAGCTGACCAAGCTACACGGTAATTGTCCGGGACCCACCCAGAGACACATTAGGTGCTATCACACTTGCAGTATATTTTCCTGACACAGATTTATGTTCTATAGACTACAGGGGTCACGGTAGTACAGACATTTCATGATAAAAGCAACACCAGCTGTCAGGAATTGTAAATACGTCTATATATCTTTCTACGTGGCTATTTGTATGCATGCACGGTGGCATCGTGTACTGTGTGAGTAACCTGTAGACACTCAGGGGTGAAGTTTTCAGACTATATGAGTAAGCATCTTCTCCACACAGCACATTAGAGGATTCTCCATCATCTGCCTGCATGAGCAACATGACCATGGGGTTACACACATTATGAGCCACGGTAATAATGGTAAACGGTGAGCACATTGTAACACAGCACAGGTTGCAGCAAGTAAAAAAAACAAAAAAACATGAATGCATATTTTTCCTGGAAAATAAAAGCTTCCTGAAGTTTTTTGTTCTGAGGTGTTAGCACAGATTTCAAAGCATGATACATGTGGATATATTTGCCATTTAAAAGCTGTTAGAATACTGGATTCAACTAACAAATGTCAATTTGGGTTAGCCTTTATGAATAAATTAGTAACTTTCGTCTCCCCAAGCGATTGAATAGTCAGCCTAGCACTATATCACATCAAGATTGCATTACCATGGTCTGGTGCAATGGTTTCGAGCGTTTACAAATTTAAGAGGAACAACAACAGCACCATGAATCATGAGAGAAACCAAATGTTGGATCTTATTGATGCACTCGGGCTAGCTTGGGTCGAAGAGCCTCGGGTCAGGTCAAAGCACAGTGTCCTTGTCTAATGGAGCAAGATATCACTTCATTCAGCACGTTAAACAAAAGATGCATTCACGGACTTACCGTGGGTTTTTGTGTACATAAGTCCACAGAGAAATAAATACTGTAGAGGACCCATTCTGGCATATTGGCCCCCTCGGCTATCGGTGCATGAATTCCTCCTCGAGCGGAAAAAAAAAAAGAATTAATCAATCAATTCTGTCCTCACGTGCGCGACTTTGTGGCGATTCTACTGTCTCAAGTTGCCGAACTAGAACAACCAGCAGGTTTCAGCCGAGCAACGAAACAATTCACATCCTCTCCAAGAGCGCACCAGTGAGCTTTGGTCTGCCGACACGTTGGAAATTTCTGCAGTCACCAAATCACCGACGCCCAAGACAGCCCGGTTACCGACGGCTCCCCCGTCCGACCGCATTCTCCTTTGCCCCGCGACTTTACCGGGTCAGTCCGCGGGGAAGCGCTCCCATCATCGTGCGGGACAAGTTGAGGGATGGAAGGTGGAGCATGGATTCAAACAGAGGTGAGAAGCTGCACGGTGCAGCACGGCACAGCCCCTCCTCTTCACTCCACTCCGCTGCTGCCCGGGGAGAAACTAACACACACACACACACACACACTCACACTCACACTAAATCTGAACGCCTCATATAGTTTGCAGTTTAATCTCTGAGCTCACTTTACATTCTGGATGTTGGTTATCAGTTTTTTGTCTTTCTAGGGTCCATTGAACCCACAGCAGCTGATCCTTTCTTTGCAACATCAATATGTAGGTTAAACCTCTGTCTTTATTGGACAGCTTATATAAAACATTAACTGATGACTGAGCTACTGCATGACAATATGATTTAACTGCATGGCTGGCATCACTAGCATTGAACAGGTTCCTCCTTCCAAACCCCTGTTGTTGAAAGGAAGCATCAGTCCTGGACTGGGAAATGAACACCTATCACATGTAACATGACAAACTAAATCAAACCTTACACTCACAAGGAGTCGACAACCTATAATCATTCACGTTATTGGGACTTGCTTTTGGTCCCCATAAGGGTGGTTTTTCTCTCCAGTGTGACTGCATAACAGATGTAGGTCTGAACAGCATAAGGAAGCCTAGTACACACAAACACAGACACACACACACACACACACAGACAGACTCACACAGACACAGACAGACACACACAAACACACAGACAGACACACACAAACACAGGCACACACACACACACACACACACAGACACACACACACACAGCCATTAATATTTCCTTAGCTGTGAGGACGTCCTATAATGCGTTCCCTGGCTTCTTACCCAAACAATAACCACTGCAAGTAAGTGCAGAACCTTAATTCTCATCCACACGCTAACATAAACATTCAAACATCCCTCTGAAGACACGTCTCAACCCCAAACTGCCCTCTGAAGTTCCTAACCGGACAACTAACTAAGATGATTTCACACAAAAGAAGACGTGTACACACACGCTCTCTCTCTCACACACACACACATGCATCATTGTAACTGGAACCAGGTGCCAATACAAGCAATACAGTAGATTAATTTTGTCACTGGAGCCATTTTGTTTGTTCAACACAGAAACATGCCTCCTCCGTCTTTCAGATCCCGCACAGCTGAGATAGCATTTCCGTGTTATTGTTTATTTCTGTTCTACCATTAATCCCAACACTCTTCAAATCCAATGACTAGGCCACATAACACAGCGGGTTAAGCAAAAATAAATAAAAAAATAAAATAAAATGAGCAAAGCCGTCTGATTTTACGAGCCGGTGGTTTCATTTAATGGTTGAAAAAGCTATCACAAAGGTGTACAGCTAAAAAAGAAATGGCACTTCAGTCCTCTCCAGTGCCTTAGGAGCTTTTCCTGCTCGTTGTCAATACTGCTCAATATCGTCAATAGTATTATAAATGCAGCTCGGCCGCCAGATGAGAACGAGATGGGCTGTATCAGCTGCTATTGATCCACAAGCAGAAATTAAACCATTTTTGGCACAGTGTTCACAGGAGTAGATCGAATAATAATTGTGGACAATGGCTAAATCGCGTCTGCGAGAAAAGGGGGTGTAAAGTGAACACAATCATTTAAATTGGATAGATCTCATCCATCAGAGGATCAGGAGTTCAATAGCGTTTTCCTGTTAGATTGTTCTTATGGCAACAGCTCGGTTCACGGTGCTGTGGAGACCTCTCCTCTCGCAATAGCTTTTCCAGTAATGCCTCGGTAGTGCCGAGCCTCGACAAAACTGAAGAGCAGGAACAGACAAGTGGCGTCTTTGGAAGGAAGAAAGACAGAGAGAGAAACATTGTGCCTGAAAAACAATTAGGATTGAAGCCACTTGTTCTTCAGATTCCATGAAGGGTGACCTCAACCCATTGCCCATCATGTAATTCAGAGGCGCAAGGAAGGGACACTAAAATTAACACGTAAAAAGTATTTTAGAGATGTTTAAATATTGATTAACAATGATTTTAAAGGAGCCTAATACAAAAACATTGAGTGAAGAGTTATTGATATTATGGTTGATACAATACGAAACACTGTTGTGTCCGGTAGTGAAACATCTGTCTGAATTGGCTCTTCACTGCTTGCTAAAACGAAGAAAACATCTCAAGTATAGGTATTCATTGATAGTTTTATTGTTCTGTAACACTCACTGATTGGCCACTTCAGTAAAATAAAGCACAATACAAGGAGGCTGTAATTTGTGGTGCTGTTGAACTGAGAGATGCTGCTAATAAGTGAGATTATTATTATTGTTTAATGTTGTCCAACTCCTCCACAAGAGCTCTGCAAAGTTCACAGATATTCCCAGGGACAGGAACTCGCTGACGTACCTGATAGTCTGGAACGAGCCTTGGATGTTCAATAGGGGACATGAATATGGAGGCCACTGGAGAACAGGGTTGTTTTCAGCTTCCAGAAACTTTGTGCACACCTCAGCGACATGTCGCCGAGCATTGGCATGCAGAAGAGTGAGATGTTGAGCAGTATCACTCTGCATGCATATTCCCATGGATGATCTGCAGCTGTGTCCATGACATGCCTGATGCCATATCTCCACCAGCGCCATATGCCACTCTGCAAACAACATTCATAGCAGCAAAGCGCTCTCCAGCAAGATGCCTACCATGTGCATGACAGAGCACGAGTCCATTGAGTGTGTGCTTCAAACCACTGAAGTATGTTCATCAGGTCACCAGTCAGGTCAAAGGGCACATAAACCGGTTTCTACTAGGCGGTTGTTATCGGTTTGTGCGTAGTCACACCAGTTCTTCAAACCAGGGTCTTCATCAGCTGTACTAGTAGCGTGTCCTGCCCGGGTGTTGCGACACGCCCTCTGCAGGCATGCGATCGATTGGCTCCGGTGCCAAACTGCTGTAACCGACTTCTAAGGCGGATTATTGGTGATAAGTTTACAGCTGCAGCAATCTGCCAAACTGTCGTGCCAGCTTGCAGAATGCCAACTGCCCTCTCCCCGTTGACTTGTGACATCTGTGGTATTGTGATGTGACAAATCTGGAGGATTTCGGGCGACCTTTTACTGACCCCATTATCAGGAACACCTGTGCAGTGATAATGGCTTTTAATCAGTGTCTTGATGTTCTTGCACCTGTGCAAGAGATGGATTATCTTTGCAAAGCAGAAACACTCAGTGACATAGATATAAACAAATTTAGGACATAATTTAGGGAAATAAGATCTTTGAGTACAAATTTAAAATAAAAATGCGAAAAATAATTTTATTTCAGTGTAAATCAACACTTCTATCCAAAATATATGAGTTTTCTTGTCATTATACTGTATCCGGCTGCTTTGTTTAACCTCATATCGCTGATTTTGTTTTGTGATATCATGGTGGGAACATAAATGTCAAATGTCTAATCAGAGGCAAGAAATATTACTTGGTAATATGAGCACACGTCACATCCTTGTTACTCTGACACTGGGTGAAATATACTTGGGCACCACAATATATATAGTTAAACTCAGAGATGAAGATGCTCTTTACCTGAGCCAGTCTGGGTTACACCTCACATATAGCAAGATAACCAAAATTAGCATTCCCACTGACATTACAACGTACAAATCCAGGAGAGATGTGCGTGCGACAGTCATACTTGCATAACGACATTCGATTTCTGAGATAAAGGAACAAAAAAAAAAAAGGAAGGTTTTATTGAGTGAGGTGATTTGATATTTTATCTTTAAGGTTGAATAAGATAAGAGGGAGAAAGACTCCGTCCTTCATCACACACGCCCATGTTTCCAGGCAACCCGGGATTCTGCCTTACTCACACAAACCAAAAATCAAAAGGGCTACCGACTCTCATCAATCCTTCCCTCTCTCTCGCTCCCTCTCTCTGTTAATCACACATAGGAGACAATGTCAAGGTCACAAGTTTTGTCCGCACCATTACCTACTCATAACCGTGTTTGCCCAAGCCAGGAGTGTTGAAGGTAACAGATGGTGTGTGTGACAGTGTGCTCAACACCGGGCGTGCTCGGCTTTAGTGAGAGTAGACATGTGTCCTGACCACAAAAACCCAAACCTGCATGCAAGTGACAAACCTCTGTCTACATGCCTGAAATAATACCTTGGACTTTAAGAGTGATCAGAGTATCATATAAACATTTGAACGTAGTATAGAATAAAACAAATGCTCCATTCATTCATGTTGTCATGTCAAGTTTTATTGAATCTCTTTAAGATATATTTTTTTTATAAGGAAAGCAGCACCAACATTACAGGCGAAGGTGCTTGTGACCTGAAATTGAGAAATACCTCGTGCGAGCTTCCAGCCCAGAGCAGACTTTGATAAAAACTTTCATGAAAATTGACTTTAAGCGGCAGGCTAATGTACTTGGCCGGTATCACTGTGATACTGTAAAATGAGACCAGTCAGCTCATTGCCATTCAACGGAAAATGAAACCGCTGGCCACTGAGAAAAACATTTTACATTTCATCTAGTTTCATTTAGTGTTAGAGGCTCTGTGAAGTTTAGATGCCTTTGTTAGTCTACGTGGTCATTAATGACGAGTTCTGGGCTTTCATTATGTGCTCAACTAAAAGTGATGCACTGCATGTGACACTGTAGAGTTTGTTTACAAGTGAAAGAAAGAGGTCATGTCATCTACCACATGTGAAGGGATCATTATATGCTACACCACCTGTTTATGGCAGAGAGCGATGACCCGAAAATACCACCCTGTGTCTGAATATTAAGAAGGCAGTAACCAAGCGTTCCCAGTAAATAGATTGAAAAAGCTACGCCGGTAGATGGCGTGCTATTCAGACTTTTGAAATCATATTTTATCAGTGTATATAGACATTTTTTTTGTTTCTGGCATTTGCCACTTGAATCAAGTGTGTCTTGATTGCTGCCAGCCTGCTGCTCTCGCAGCGTCTGTACGTACCCAGAATGCAAAATGACCCAGAAGCAAACCCAGAAAACAAGCTTACTGTAAGCCTCGAGCCGAGATCCAGAACATGTAGAGATGAGTGCAGGTAATATTTCATGTGTTGAGAGAATAAGATCTTTGGGAGGCTGCTCCTATGATTCATTGAAGTAAGAGACCTCGCAGTGACAAATAAGATGTTAAGATGCAAGGCAGAATAGAAAGTTCTACAGACTTGGATGAATTATATTCTATGTGCCTTAATGGGATTATATTGTTGTTATAATCAGGTGTTTTATTCCACATGTGTAGACAGTGCCTGCACTGATCAGCTCAAAGCAACAAGCATTTATGAATACAAAGCTTAATCAATGGCAATATATATTTTCAAATACTCTGAATAGCATTACTGTTTACCAGATCATCAACCCATTGTTGTACCTGCACCTTCAGTATGGTGAAATATATGGACAGGTATGTGTCAGTTTGCATTTCAAGGTACATTAATTAAGCTTAGAAAGGAAAACACTTGTAATACTGACATTGATGATAGCTCTACAATATCAGATCGTTTCAGGTCAGGTGTGGTTTTTAGGATTGAGACGATTCGTTAAAGGTGCGGTGTGTAGGATCTAGTGGACCAGCAGACGATGTTGGAAATTTGCAACCCCTCCCCCCCAGCCCTCCCTCAGGGAAAACCGTCGCAGCTTGCAGGCTAATTCATGTCGGATCTGAGATTTTCTCCAAATGTAGCTTCTAAAAAACACCAGGAACGAGACAAAGAAAACTTCCCTTTGCTGGCGAACATGATGGTCAAATGCAGTTAGGAAAGAGGGAAAAGGGGCGAAGCAGCGGTTTAAATTCATGACTTTTTTCGATACTTTCATTCCTTCATCAGCCAGGGCCGTATTAACCATATCTCTGTTGTTGTATTCATGGAAGGTACATTGAAAAACCGAACATTGATTTAACGTCAACCAGATGTGCAGACAGCTCGTCGAGCTCCACATTCGTCTCCGGGGACAGCATCTGGATAACTGGGCTCATGCTCACAAAAAACACAACGATTTGTAAGGCTGTATTTGCTCTGCGAGGTGTGTTGGGCGGGGGGGCCACCAAAAGAGTGTACGGCACACAGGTGGGAGGAGAAGCACCGTCTGGTGGGAGGTTCACCAAACAAAAAAACATCCCGATATAATGAAACAGAAATCCTTTGCAAGCCAACTGAAAGCGAACAATTTGCCATTGTCCATTTTGCTCCTGCAGTTGTTAAAGTATCTGAGGGGCACTGTGATTGAATTAAAAGACAGAGAGCCGCTGACATGCCCTCTGCATTTAATCAACTTCATCCAACCCCTTTTAAACGGAGCGCAATTGAATGCTCTAAGCAGATATTGCACCAATTAGCAGGTTGCACAAGGAAACACCCACACAGTCAGTGTGCCTAAGACTTAACGCACTGCACTTGTCAGTGGGCTGCAGGGTTAAATAGGGCCCCTAATGTCAGGTGATGAATATACTCTGATAGGATAGGACACTCTTGATCATAGACAAGATGTTTTTCTCAAACGATATATATACCTGTGTATATCTTCTAGGTGATGGAGTGCTGTTGTCAATGCATTACTATCGTTTTAGTCTCTCGCTGTGGACACATTTCTTCCTATATGTACCTTCACGCTCCACAAAACACCATTGAACTCCTGACACACCTTGCCAAAGTGGAAAGACAAGGGCCCAATCCTACCGACTCCATTTAAATGCTTTCAAGCTGAAAAAGGCCCCGTCGGGCTCCTGAGAGTGCTACTATTTTGTGACGCTCGTGAGATGGCTCTTTAGATGTACAAGAAAGAAAAGGGTTTGTGTTTAATCAGGCACAAGGACATTTACTCCATTAATTTCTTTCTTGTGGGTGAGCACAGGAAAACAACAAATAGAAAAAAAAAAAACAAGGAAGAAAAACGCTGAGAGCGATATGGAGGAGCCTCAGAAAGCCTTGTGCTCTTAACATCTTCAAATATGGGTGATAATAGACTTCTCCCATGCGTGTAAACATTGCATTTCCATAGAAATAGCCTCGCTTTGTGTAACAAACTGGTAGTCAAGGGTGAGAGAGTCATTTGGCAGTCACCTCTTAATCTTGTTAGACGTTTTCTAAAAAGGCATAAATGAAGGTGATAGTGTGGAATACGACTTTGAACATTATTGTCATGATTTGTTTAATTGTTCTGTTGATTGATCTGCTAACAGGGCGACATGCTGGGTTCCAATTCCTGGTCTTTATTCCAACATTTGTTCTAATTCTCCCTTTTATTTAAAAGCTCCTCAGTAATTGATATGTAGTAATATGTGACTCTTAAAAGCAGTCTTTGATTAATAAGATGTGATTTATATAGGTAGGGCACACTACACAGAGTTTGTTTGTGTTTGGCAACTGATACCAAGATGAATCATCCATCCGTGCAGTTTAATATTGGTGTTTATTTTGTATTAATAAAAAAAGACAAGGGTCCCCGGGGAAATATCAGCAGAGCATATTTGGTCTCAGCGAGCTGACAGACAGACTGTCAGAGTGTTAAAACCTTGTGGAACAAAGCCAATAACAAACAGCTGTAGTTAAAGGTTGTGGACACGCTGTGAGAGCTTTGACCGCGGCGGCATCAAGAGGGCTCCAACCAACCAGAGTGACTTTAAGGTAGATACACAGACTGTATAAAAGAAGCGGATTTAACCACCTTATTATCTCCCACTGGTCTGTGGATTGACGTGTCGAAGCCTCTCGTTTGTGTTGCTATCTTGTTTTGTTTTTTATCGGGAAGGGATCATATTTGGAGAGAGTGCCTCAGGCAATCACAAGAAAATAACCCCAAACATATTATATTTTTCATAGGTCTGTAGTCTGGATCATAACTTAAAAAAATGAACATTATTCTGTATTGAATAAGACAAATATCAGAGGCCAAGAGCTCTGTAGGATGTTTACTGTACCGTCCATGTAGCAGTGTGTGTTTAATTATGCCTTAAATGATGGACTTTAGTTTTTCTCAACACCGCTAAAAGTTTACTTTATTTGTTGTTTTATTTAATTTTTTGCATCATCTGGTGGAACGGTGAAAATAAAATGTTTTTGTTGTGTTTCACAACATCTGTGAGTCATCCACTGATAAGAAATGTACATCCAGACTATTATTCTTGGATGAGATAGGTATCCTAATTTGTACATTCTTATTCATATTAACAGTGTGGTAATGAGTTTTTATTATCAGCCGTACTAATGGATATTAATATTAATGAATAACCCAGTGTGTTCGATCCCGAGTGTGTCAGGGAGCAATAAGGTGGATGTTGAGAGTTGCATCTTTCTTTTTCTTCTGGTCTGTCATCTATCTCTGCCCTGACCCACGGTGATGAAGTTTCTGTGTGGTGACCGAAAGAATCCGATGTTAGATACGAGTGACCCCGAGTTTATGGCCTCACTGTTCGTGACAGGACGAAGGACCTGGTGATCCAAAAGGACCTTCGTATCATTGCTGCTTCAAACTGGGCAAAACTGCTGAGATAGCTCAGGCTGACCCCCGGGGGGGGGGTTCGACAAACACAACAGGAAATGTGGGGAAAACATTTCCCTCTGCCAAAACAAAGAGCGCCCTCGTTGTAACTCATTGTTCTTAATCAGTCTTACAACCAAAGCTGAGCATCAGGTTACATTTGTAGAATCCATTTACAAAACGATATTTATGTATCACTAATTGTGTTAATGACGTTCTTCGGTTCAATAGTCTGAGAGAGCGATGGATAATTGACAGTTGATTATTGTGAGTTACGGGAAATGAATGAGGAATATAAACATGATGAGCAACACAACAAATTACCTTGACTGCTGGTCCTTGGTAGCTGACATGAGGGATCCTTTAAGACTTTCTTTATTACTGCAGCCAATATCGGACGTGGAATAAAATCACTGCGGTAAGGAAACAGCATAATGCTGATATTTAAC
>CAAKHC010015928.1:11240-26108 GCA_901007825.1 Macroramphosus scolopax | reverse complement strand
CAAGTCATGGCCAGCCTCCAATGAAAGATGGTCCAACATGGCTCTGTTACATAAGACATTGTAGAACATAATAACAGTAGAGAGTGAAAGTGAGAAATGACCAGCTAAAGTGAAACACACTGAAAAACGCACTGCCGTGTCAAAACACAAGGCCGAAATAAATGGAAAGCTTTTGATACAGTAGTAGAGAGAGGAGGGCTTGGATGAAGAAGAAGGAGGAAGAAGGTGGTATAGCTCCAGGGTAGAGGTGTTCGTAGATCTTCATTAGAGATGATCAATGTCCAAGGACAAGCTCATTATTTGTGGCTTAATCAAGCAATAAACTCGGGTCAACCAATTAGTAATCAGAGATATTTTCTAGATTGTTAGCTGTCTACGATCAATGTAACACGTGGGGCTTTTTACAGGATAGAAATGGAAACTGATTTGTTTTTGCCTTTTGTTCCTGAACTTAATTAACTTTATTCGTCAACAGAAGTCGTACCTGCAGTAACGCCTCGTAAATGAATGAGTGTGTCTCACCGTGATTGATGAGCAGATGAAGCTCAGACACCGTCGCCTTAGATGAAAGTAATATTTAGACTTCTGGTGACAGGAAACCAGACAGATGGCACGCGGCTCTGTCAGAAGTTGCATCCAAAGTGATTAATCATTTCATCCCCCACCAAGCCACATATATCAAAGCAACACAAAGAACAAAAGGACGTTTATCTTTATCTTATCTGCTTTAAACAACAGTTTTTTTGCAACACCGTCGAACACACTGAGGGTATCTTGGATATTATTTTTCTTCCATAAATGAACAGTGAGGATGAAGTTATGAACTCTTTCCAGGGTCAGGCCGACCATACATGCACAGCCATATTGGATATTATGGATTTCATTCAGGCTATATCGAAATTCAATGAGAAGTCAAAGAAATCAATGCATGTTGTAGACTATAAAGCAAAGTGTGGTAATATAGCGTTTGTGTAAAACACCCACTGAGAGTTCAAGTACTCTCCTGATGGTAGAGTGAATGTGCCCCCTGCAACGGTAACGGTTTCCATGTGCTGGCATACTGTGTTCAGTTTCCGTGGTTTTGAAGCATATGTCTTTGTTGTTGGCAAAGACCTCATGCAGCTCTGATGACAGCTGGCACTCTAGATTCAAAAATGCCGCACACATGCTTTAAATATATCTCCTCTATTGTTTTGTGACCGATAGCCGTGTGTTTTGCATCCCGTGCGTCCTTTGTACTCACGACGACTACCTCGTTATTTCCTGTTGTCAAAAATTACGTCCGCGCAATTTATTCCTCAATAGCCGCGCTGTAATTCCTCCATTTATCCGATATTATTAACCGTTTTCGAAATGCCTTTTAATGTTCTTCAAGCGGTCTTCACCTTCCTTTTGAAGAAACCTTGATCTCCCCAATGTCAAGCTTCATTTCACTCCCTAATCTTGTATATCGAACAATGCCTGCAAACCACTTTATCCGTTTATGTATACATCCCCACAAGGTAAGACTGGTGGCTCTGCTTCTCCAAACAACAGATGTTGGGACTGAGGATGTACCCACTTACCTCTGCACACATCTACCTGAGACAGCGGTGTCGGGAATGAAGAAGTAAAGGACGATTGAAGGTCTGTATCCTGTTCAAACAGGCCGTGCAACCTCCCGATGGCTGTCAAACACAGACATATATACTGATCGACGCCATGAGGTCTTAAGCCCCGCCCCCTACAGTCGTCGAAGGAGGACGAATCTCTACCATGTCTGGTTCCGAACATAATTCGAGGCCCTTGCTAGCGCCACATCTGATGAGGCAGAGCAACGGCTACCGGGATCCTGTTGACCCAGAGCAGAGTCTGGCAGCAGCATCTGGTTGTATACAACAGGGTGTGCAACAATAAACAGGTCCCCCATCGTTGTTACGATGTTGTCGTTGTCACATGACATCTGTACACACATCGTGATCGGTTTGTATGTTGATTCACGCCACAACAGCCCAGAAAATGTCCCCTTTTTTTTTGCCGCTCATGACAACAACAACAGTGCAATTTCCTCGCTTTATTAAACGCCGCGCGGCCTCCCTGCTCACACACTGTATCGTTATCCCGTTACATCGCC
Source organism: Macroramphosus scolopax (assembly GCA_901007825.1). NCBI lineage: Eukaryota > Metazoa > Chordata > Actinopteri > Syngnathiformes > Centriscidae > Macroramphosus > Macroramphosus scolopax. The sequence goes on along the minus strand of CAAKHC010015928.1, from coordinate 23,995 downwards.
ATCTGTGTTCCATATTTCATGCGGTTCGACTTAACGCGAAAAAAATATTGTCTTGTCACATTCGTACTCTTACTGGAACACCTTAAACCAGAGGAACGCCACCGACTGCTGCAGATGCCATCTGGCCAACCAGTAGACTTTGCATTATTCAGATGATTGTGCTGTTGGTTCGTGTACAGGTTCAGTTGGTTTTCTTGTCTTGCAGGTCGGAGACATCTCTGAGAAAAGGAAGCTTCTTTATCCACGTTCGTGGGATTGTTTCCGTCTGGTCGATGGTATTCAGTGTAAAAGTTGTGCTACATATAGACAGGATCGGCATTGTTGTGATGTAGCGAAGCCATTCTTCTCTTAATAGCTGTTATGAAGAGGAAAGGCGAGGCTTTCTCGATGGGTGTATTAATGATGTATGACTGAAAGACAATAAAACATTTACAATTGCATCTTTAAATCTTTAAAATTGATATTTAGAACAAGAAGGACGTGCTTAACGTGTGTGAAGGATGGCATCCATGACTCTGTGCTCATTCTACTACCAACTGCATGACTGCATGACTCCCTAAGACCAGCTCTATGTCCAGCTGATGAAGGGTGTAGAAGTTCCCAACCGCCTGAGAGAAGCTGCTCTGTGTGCCATCGTCTCCACAGAGACCTTGACCCGCCCGCCGCTCGGCATTGGATCAGACAATAAGTGGGCTGACGCACATATTCGATAAACTCTTGCATGTCGGAGAGGCGTTCTCAGCATTCATGAATCTCGTTTTCCGCTCTATTATACGCACGGTAGGCGATGTGAATGCATCACGAGCGTTCGCTGATGTGAATCTTGTCCAAAGAGCGGTGCCCGTGGTGCCGGTGGGGTTATGGCCCGGGGTCGCGTATGTCTTAGACATCAGACACAGCTGCGGATCTTTCAAGGGAACATGAATGTATTTAAATAACAGGATGAGGTTCTGTGTCCTGCTGTTGCTCTGTGGTTAGTGTTAGATGGACCCTCCTCCTCTTCTTCAGAGGGTGACACTTCTCATTCTTCTGGGGAAACTGTCATCTCCAACATTCCCTCCTTCTCCTCTCTCCGACTACTCACTAAGCAGGGAACATACTCACCCTGTCTCTGACCCCCTCTGTTACCTTCTCCCTCGGCCATCTCCTCCCCCACTCACAGTATTTACCTCCGGATGCAACCTAAAAACCCTCCTCACCTAGATCACTAAGTGCTGTCCTCTCCTCACTTCCCTCCCTGAGCAGTTCTCTATCCTGTCCACTGAGGACGCCTCCACTCTTCTTCCAGCCTCTCTCCTCCTCCTCCCTTGACACAACCTCTGGTGCACAGTTCATCCCCAGCCCGGTCTAATGTAACTACCTCCTGGCTCGGCTACCTGCGTGTGCCGTCAGATCTTTACAGCACATTCAGAACGCTGCTGCCCGTCTAGTGTTCAACCAAACCAAATTCTCTCACGGCACATTCGCTTCACCGGCTCCCCGTCTCTTACCTCATCAAATTCAAGACACAGATACTCGCTTACAGGAGAGCACATCTGACAAACCTCAGCTCCTCATACCTTTCAGGGCCGCCTTGCTATGTGGGCTCAGTAATCCTGGTTGCAGCTCCTCTTATCCCTGGAATGAACTCCCCTGTTTTGCCAGGATGTCCAAATCGCTGGTCATCTTCTGACGGAGACTGCAAACACACCTCTACTGTACGCTAGTTATTCCTTGTGAAAGTCGCTTTAGACAACAGAGAATGCTACTCAACAAATATAATGTAAAAGTTTGTTATTATAATTAACAAATTCCAGCTGCATTTATTAGTCAATCGGGTCGATTCAACCTCTCCCAACATAATCTGCCCTTTTTTGGTAATCTCCTCTCTCATAAAGCAATTCACTAAATCAACTAAAGCGCCGCGCTGCTGCCCCGACGGTGGCACGCAATCCATTTGGGAGAAATCTGTCTGCCTTTTGTTGAACGCAGCAGCAGGTGAAAACGACAACTGTTTCCCCAGAAATATGCAAAAGCAACACATTTGCTGCCTCTAACGCCAAGTTGGTTGAACAAAATAGTTTGTCAATTTTGTCTGCGGCTTTTTAGATATTCAAGACTTCAGACGTTTCTCGCATTTCCATACGAAATATCCATCCGAAGCCAAAACAATGTGCAGAAGTATAAAAAAAAAACCCGGCAGAAGCTGTCAGTGTCTGCAGCCTCTAGACACTTGTTCATTCACTGCTGTTGTTTTGGGTGTCAAACAGACAGGCAAAAAAAAAAGATGATACATAATATACAAAAGATGACACTCTCAAGGCTGCAAAGATACAAAGGAATATATCCAGCACATTTGCATTAATTCCCAAGAGAGGCGCTACTGCTGCATATCTATCTGGAAAATCAGCTTATTCTTAGATTATTCAGAAAAAAAAGATCTGCCGTTCACATACATAAAATATGGTGTTTTGCTCAGGAACAAGAACCCCCCCCCCCACACACACACACAGTAATTTCACCTTCTACCCTAAATATTTAATGGAAAAACCCTAAAATCGACAATCATTCTTACTGAAGCAGACAGTTCATATAGTTTTCATTTGATCAAGCCCGTTCTGCAAAACCTGTCTGCAAGACTTTAATAAGGGAAGTCTGGTGTGATGAGCAACAAACAACCAATAAGATTCACGCATTTAACAGCTCTTAAGTGGTCAGCTTGAAATGATCAGTGTTGTCTCCGATATAAGGGTGGCAAGCAGGAGGGGTTGTTCTGCTGAATCGGCACTAATTGCCTCCAGCTAAACCCTTAGTGAGGCTTAAAAGACAGGCTCAAGTCGGCTACGGCGTAAATTCCTCCAAAAACTAAAATCTATGTGGGTTTAGCAGTTTTTTCACATCCACGGTATGCCAAACAAAATGAAAGGGAAATTCAGCTCTGTTGAGAAGCATCCGCGCTGCCTACAGCTTAAGTTGAGCACTTAATGCGCAGTAAAGGGAGCTCAATTGGAAGGGAGATGTAGACACTTTCATTCCTGGCTGATGTCATTTTACATAATGTTAACATTAATACAAATGTACAACCTAAATCCAGACTGTCTTGGTGAGATTTAATTTTATTTAGGTGATATATATAAATATATATATATATATATATGGAAGTCAGACTGAAGTTGCAACTGACTGACTCACAGCTTGGTACAAGTTCATTCAACAGCCTTTCAAACCATGTAATTTGCAGGACTTTGATTTCTCCCCATCAAGAAACAGAATGATAATACCACCTTTCATTGGACAAAGGGTTTACTGAATAGTATGAAGCATTATGGGTAATGCTTTGGGGAATTACTGCACACATCCAAAGTATACAATGATGCATGTCTTGACTGTGTTATGGCTGGTGATGTGGTAGGTAAGCCTACATGGAGATTAGGGGTAGATATTTTCTGCAGGTGCAAAGCGGTGCAGCTCTCTGTGTTGTAGAGATTGAAGGCTTGTTGTCTGTTCTCTCTGTACTGTAGGCTTATTTGGTTTTATTTGTATTTATTTATTCTGTGTTATGGCTGTCGTAGGCTCTCATGTATTGAGGGCATTGCATTTTCACGGAGGTGCACATCAGTGTAGAGACATTTAAATGTGGCAAACCCTTTTCTGGCGAGGCTAGTGCTTTGGAGTCGGTGGATCTCAATCCAATGGAACCCCAAAACGATTTTGGACCCAGATGTTAGACATCCGTCCCCACCAGGTTCATCAAAACATCAAACATGGGACTCGTTGTCATGAGTCAACACTGCTGCTACATATGGAGCCATCATGCTCTCCAAATAACATTCTTACCCCCCAAATTAAAACCCGGGGCGTGCATATTTCAAAGGAATTATTAAAGCTAAAAAAAAACAAGCCGTGCAATGCAAACGCTTCTCACTTCCCTCATTAGGAATATTTGCGAGGAGAAGTGGTCGTACTTTGAGCCGGGCTGTGGAAGATTCCCGGCGCCTGACATTTTCAGGTGGTTTCAGATGAATGTGTTTGCATCGCATTTGGATGTGTCTTAATTGTGCCTCTTCTATCCACGACCAGCTGTTCACTTCCTTCTAATCAACGTGGTTTGCACGATTTTGTCACATTTCCATACCCACTGAATCTGCATATCTAAACAACAGACAGACAGATTTAAGACCTGTCAGCTTAGCCAAGCTGCTCATCATTTCCTCGAAGTATCTCTCTGCAAACTTGGTGGATTTCTTCTTCCTCTGTCTCTCTTTGCTGCGAAACACTCACGGATTCACCACAACACCTGCAGATTTCATTTTGCCACGCCAGGTTTAATTCATTCCCCTTTTCATTTATTTACTTTCACCTAATCATCGGTTTTTCCTCTATTTCCTCAAAGAAAACCGCAGTCATGAGTATTTAACGATATGATGATGAGACAAGCTCATCAGTCACATTGTTTCAGCCCTTCTCACCTCTATTTCAACTTGGTAGTTGAATCTCTCCCATGTGTTTAATCTGGAGCAGCATTCGATTCCTAACTACGATATTTCCGTGGCTTTGGAAAATGAAATTTCGGAGACAAATGGATTTTAAAAAACATTTGCCTCTTAGCCTCATCTTAAGTCTTTACGAGGCCAGACTAGATTACATTAGTGAAGTCATCTTTTAAGTACAACCACACGTGTTCCATTAGGACCGACAACCTTCGTTATTTTTTGGTAACATTTAACCTCGGATACCTCAAAGCTATTTTTTTTTGTCGCTCTAACAAAGAAGGACGAGCGCAACAAAGAACCCAGGAGGGACCTTGCTTGAGAAAATGTTTGGAGGTTCTGATGAGCAGAAATCACAGAAGTGGCTAAAATGTACACGCAGACATGCCGAGCACGTGCTCACGCCGGAAATTACCGGGATTCGGAAGAAGACAACACATGAAGGATATCACTAAATTAGTGGGGATCATCTGGGACGAGCCTCAAATCAAAGGAGAGTACACAGAGAAAAATAAGCAAAAGTCACAAGTCAGTAATGGGAAAACAGAGATGAGGATGGGAGGCTGCAATTGATAAACAACAGCACACCAACCTCCCCCAGAGAGCTTCTCTTATACCAGACACTGCCAATTTCACTTTTCCATCAAGCGTGACAAGCTGCTTCATGAAAGCTATCAAAAAAAATTTGAACTCATGTGACCTGCTATCCCAAAGTATGAAGTAACACTCTCCCAAACTCACTTTGGAGGCTCGAGATAAAGCACATTACGCACCCTTCACGGCAGGACACACCGCATCGCTCTCACTCCCCACAGCAACATCCCCACTGCTTAATCTAATCAGTTCGAATTAACCTTAATACACGCCGTGCCCGAGGCTTTTGACTCCGCTGTATCTCGCTGACACACCTTGTACCAACTTCACCACGTTCCCCCGCCGAATGACAGCCACGGAGCCTAACTTGAGCCGACAGAGAGGACTTTAGAAAAGTTCACTCGCAGATGATATTAAACCGGGATCACGGTGTTCAGATAATCAAATTATAATGTGATGAAATACTTTCAATTTAATAAACCTTTAAACAGTCATTTGACAAAGGTGGCCTGCAATATACGGATTGATCAAATTCACAACAAGCTAATTACAAATGACATAGTCTGTTCTAAAGGAGGACAAACTAAGAGAAGTTAACACTTGTTTTGGCCCAACAGCAGCCCGTCATCTTCAGAGCATCAGTTCCATCCCCCTGTGCAGGCAGCAGCAGGATGCTGGTCGTCCTGCACGGGGCTGCGGTCCTCTCACTGCATGCTATGACATTCAATATGAGATATTCATCCCAGCGCGGTACACACAGCGCTCTGTTTAACATTAAAACTTAAGCCAGCAGACAGCCTCTCTGGTGCCCCGCAAGTCTGATGACTGGTGGCTTCCTCACAACATGCCAGTTCAACCACTGCTGTCTGCTGGACTTCTCCTCCTCCATTGAACAAGAACGATACAACAGCGTACAGTATAAAAAGAGGAATACATCAAATTTTGTTTGGCACTCGTGTTCATACCACCTACAGCTGAAATGTTACCTTTTGCTCATCTGGTTTAGTTGTTCTGACATTAAATAACATTAACATATATGTATATTTTAATCAAATAAGCACCTGGCCTCTTGATCTTAGACCCTCTTATGCCGTTAGTTGTTCTTATGAGATGATGTTCGTGGCATCATCTCATTCGTACAGTGATCTACTGTCTCTGCATTCCTTTTTTACATCTTTCTGCAATAATTAACTTTCATTAATTGCCTCCATTCACCACGAGCCACGTTTTTGTCCTCAGTTGCACTGCCATCAAGTGGTGACAAGCGGTACTGCTGTTCCTGGTGTGTTCTGGCAGCCCAGTTAATGGATGCCTTGTCACTACCAGACACATCATTCTTCCAGTACAGCTGAGAAATAACTTCAGGCTACTGCTTTTATTTGCATCTTTATTGTTTGTATTTTGTCCTGACAAAACAATTCCAGAGATGATCGACTAAATATGGAACCATGAAGGAAGGATTTTTTTTCATTTTAGAACTTGTTGCTCTGTGTTTCTGACGAAATAAAGAATGTCTGTATTTTTTTTTTCCTCTATTACTGGTACATTTCTTAAATTTGCCTTAACATTTGCAAGGCGGTAGGTGGAATCTACAAACAGCACCACACAGGAGATTACCTGCAAAATCCTCCGTTTATCCCCACTAAGTAAATATTTATGTCAACGAGCGGCTCAATGCCACGAGAATGACAAGTCCTCGTGTCATTGTTCATATTGATTGAGTCAAAAGGTTAGCCGTGTCAATATAACAGTTTACTGTTGGTATCTTCTGACATAAACCTTTTCTTTCTGATATATACCATGGAAATGATGAGAATAATTCAACATGCACGAGGCTGATCTTCCTCTGAAAAGGCATATTTTTAGTAGAAGAAGAACAAAGTTGCATGAGCTTATAGATGTTGAAGGATGTTGGCCAGGAGTCTTTGCCGTCTGTGCTGCAGGTTGTTGACAGACCATGTCATTGCAACACAGAAGAGAAAAGGGAAAAAAAGGCTGTTTTAAATCCCTGCATTGCACAAAGGGAGACAATACCAAATTAAAAATGTAAACAGCGGAAACACCCTTTAGGCGGAACTGTAATTGCAGTGCTGTGTGGGGAATCAGAGCGCAGTCTTTCTACACCGCCTGATGTTGTTCCTCCATTGTCAGGAACTGTAACATGGTGTTGTGCCCCTGTCTGCATATGCAGGTTCATGAGATGCACCTCTGAGCTATTTTAGGGGAAGCGGTTGATCATTGGTTCACACGTTTCCTCTCTATCGGTGAGAGGCAAGATGCAGCTGAGGGTAATTCTTCAATCCAGGTCACATTACAAAAAGTCCAATAGAAGTATATAGAAATTATATTTTAATATGATGACTTACCACGATGTCTAGATATTGTGGGGAGACTATTAAACAGGAGAACCTAAAAAAAAAATGCGATCAATGTGGCATAAGCAGCTGATGATGCAGGAAGCAGCAGCCAGGTACAGTACTACTACATAAGTTGAATAAATGGGCCAAAGCATTTTTGCAATTTGTTCCAAACAATGATGAACTGCTTCTGTCATGTGATTGCGATCTGAGAAATGTGCCAGTGATGGAGGTGAAACTGCAAATGGGTTTTGCTGCCATCTTCTGGTGACAGAGTGACATCGCATCAATTATATCATAGATGGCAGATGTGATACATTGACTGCACTAAACATCCAGATACCTTTTATAGGATTTATTTGGAGAGACTTTACTCAAGTTAGTGGTTTAGTTAAATGCTCCATTTTAAATGCATGAACGTCTTTACTGATGATCAAATGTTTTGTCCCTTGTTCATTAGGACCTGAATGTCCAAATTAAGTGTGGACTTCTTCCATCCTTCCACAAGTACAAACCACTGCTTTTAAAACCACCATCATTAAGGCTGTTACTCAGTTCACAAAGGATTATTAGAAGACACCCTGCAGAGTAGCTGGATCCACTTTTAACTCTGAATGATGCCAGAACTTGCAGTGCGATTACTACCAGCCTTGATTGAATCGTAGTTTGTTTTTTTTGGCTACCCACATTTCAAACACACCTTCAACACAGCACACGCACTCTTAGTTGTGAGTTTATATGTCCTTGAGGCTCAGTTTGAGCTCAAACCAGCAGCTTCACGTTCGTTATCTTAACAGCCTCGGAATAACAAAAAATAAAAATCATCAAAAATTAGGTTTGTTGTATTAAATATTTTGTGTTGGGAGGTGTCAGGCAGTACATGAGTCGGATGTGGATTTGTATTCTTATTAGACTCGATCATGTAGGATTGACCTTTCGCCTCAGAGGTTTTCACATCATTTCATGCTGTGCCACAGCTGGAGACTAGTTTGTTGAATTGTTGAAGTCTTTTGACAAGCAGCAACACATTGATGAAAAAATGTGTGTGTGTGTTTGTTGGGGGGTCGCTTCAGGGCAGCACTCATTACTAGGAGAGAGTTTGTTTGTTTACATTCATCAGCATTTAGTTGTCTTTAAATCCATGTGGGACACATGAGGTAAATGATTTAGAATGAGATGTGAGGATGAGGAGATGGGGGCGGGAGGTATCGATCCTGACAAGTGGAACTAGTTCCCTATTAAAATGACTGATGACAAACAGGGTCGGACAGAATAACACAAATTCTTCATGAAGGCGATGCAGACTCATGCAGGTGACCTGGACTCCTCGTGGATCATGCGTTGGCCCCGTGTCGCCAGTCATTCGACACTGGATCACGTAGAACCCTCCTTCGCAGTGTTTCTGTTCCTCCGTTTATCTGCCGTGTACCTCCTGTACTCCGTCTTTCAAAGTATTTCTCATTGACTTGAAAGCAGAAATACAAACTGACTATAACAATAATACTCCAACCACTACTAATAATAATATGATTCAAAGTGTTGTTAAAAGCTGAACCGTCATTTGAATAAGCAGCTATTTAAAACGTGCACAGCTGGATCCCATTAAGTCCCCGAGCCCACTCAGCAGGATTCATTAACCATATCCGATCACAACAGGCAAATTAACAAATGTGCCAGAAAATTGATGACAGCAATGAGAAGTTATCAGTGTAATGAAAGTTTCCCCCGATAATGGATTCGTACAATACTTTGTTGGAATGAAGATAGTTTGAATTACGACATAATTTTTTCTGCGTGATTATGTTAAAAAATCCATCTTCTCCATGGAGAAGATGGATCACGGAGACCTGAGGCAGAAATTACAGAGTCACTGTGCAAGAGGTCGAACTGTTTCTTTCCATCAGCACTCTGCTTCCTAGTATTTCCAGGAGTAAACTCCTGCACCTATACATCCTATATTTTATTGAGCGTGCAGCTTCAGCTTCCCGTCCGTGAGCAGATCTGACAGGGTTATTACAGCATGCTATATATTTGTCCGTGTGATCTGTTGATGATCCGACCTAATGAACACGCTGTAGCAGAGCCTGGTCCCACCGTCTCTGGTGCACATGAAGTGAAGTGAACTCAAATTGTCAGGGCGTAGTAAAAGCAGGCAGATTACACATCTGGGGAGGCCTTTCTATGTAGCAGAGAGACGCCACCACATGTGGGCAAAAGAACCCCCATTTAAGCTCAAATCCCACATTGTAACGCACAAGCAGCCGCTGACAACATACATCGACGCCCGGGGAAATCCTTCACACACACCCTCGTCTTCCAGTTGTAGAGGCTAAACTCTCCTAAGTGCTGTGAGATCCATTTGGTAGCAAAGAATTAAATAAAAAGCCATTTAACAGGGAGACAAGTGGTTTGCTCGGTTCAATTTTAATCACCTTTTTTTTTCTGACACTGCACAACCTCACCGGTTGAGTGAAAGTCCTGACGGACACAATCATTGTAATTGTGAAATGAATTGTTTACATGCAAACGAGCGCGTGGCTGCTGCTCACAGACGTACACGTTTGACTATGCAATCACGTACAGAGGTGATCGTTAGCTGCTCCAGCGGCCACCGTGTAGGGTCACGCTGCTTCGTAAACAGTGCTGTTTTTTTTTTTTTTCTTTTCTTTCCAGGTCACGAGCCATTTAACAAACTGTGACATTTTCATGTCTTTGTGCTCGGCCATAACACAACTGCCCATAAATCCAAAACTCTGTTACTCAGCCTACTGTAAACAACCAGCATTAGAAGGGGGGAGAGATGGCATTGTGCCTCCTCAGCATTTATCAAAGGACAGGGCTGCCCTCAGGTTTTATACTTTAATGTCACACCGTGAGATAGCGTCTTCGGAGATAAGAAGAATGTTCCCGAAGACAAACAGATGTGAGCCGTCTTCTAATGTGTCATGATTGTTTCTTTTCTTTTTTTTTTTAAGGCTATAATTTGCTTTATTTTCATAATTAAGGAACAATAATTGTTTGTTGCTGTTTTCACTTTTTGGAAAACGTCCAGTTTTTAAATTATTTTTTTAAAGAATTTTATTCCATTTAGTCGGTCACACAACAAAGATTACTGTAGGTATCTGTTGAAGATTGTTTATTTGAAACGCTGGCGGTGCCCCTGGTGCTCATTAAAATGTCCCGTTAATTTATGGCGGAGCTGTCAAATGGCTTTTAAGGGTAGTAAATATGAGGCCGGTAAAAATTTTGGAGACAGTTTCATCGAGCAGGTAAATAAAAGGGTCAAGACGACATGAAGCAAGTTTATTGAAGATTTCAAAGTAAGTATCAAAACATGAGAAATTAAAATCCTTTCCTTTGAACAGCGTCCTCTGATTGAAATATTTTACAATGCATGAGACCAAAAAAATCAGGTGCCACACCAAAGCCCATTAGTGCAACACCTCTCTTCAGCACACAACCACTAGATGGCAGTGCAAGCAAGATTTTCCAGCATTTTAATGGTTAAACTGAATGTTTTCCAGAAAATGAGCTAAAATTATTTGAAATGCATTTTTGGGAAAAAAAAATAACTCTAACATCCAAATCCCAAAGCCAAACACTGTCTGAGCAGAGCTGAATGAGGAAGAAGGAGCCCGACGCCGCTGACTGACTGATGTGTGATTAAAGTTGGATACTAAGTGAAATTTTTAAACAAGCTCCACAGCGCAGCCCCTTACTGAGGGGCAACAAAGCAGAAACGTCTCACGGTCAAATAAGTGCCGAAGCCAGTTTGTTAAAAGCTTCGGGAACGTGTCATCCGGGTAGAAGTTAAACTGCTCATCGACTGATAGGAAGACGGACATGACCACCAATGGCAGGGGGAGTTTAACCAAATGGCCTGTTCCCTTCCTGGCACACACTTGAGTTAACAGAGGATACACGGCTGCCCTGCTGGGCTCTCATTTCAACCAGCCAGAGCATCACAGAGACTCTTCAGCCTCGCTCAGATATCTCTGCTCTCTCAGGACCGAGCTTCTTTCTTTTCTAATTGTCTCGCGAACAATTGTTTTATATAAGCTGGTGTGCTCGGAACGACTCAGCCGACCGTCGGCTCTGAATTCATTTTCATGCAGAGACTTCTGGGGGGAAAGTCGACCCATCAGGAGACGGTGGTACCGGTGAATAGATGGCAAACATTGCACGATAACAGTGGCGTTTATAAAATACACTTACAGATGGTGAGAAATATGAAGCTGCAGAAATAATGTGAGCCATGTGATGATTTTCTAACAAAAGTAGACACACGTGTTGTACAACTCCCACACACGTGGAATGGGAGCGATACAATAAGATTGCATCATTGATCAAAGCAATACATTATACATGTTTATGGTTCTTTTACACTTACATGAACAAAGCAAGTGACGTAAGGAACGCCCCATGTGTGGTCATTGTTCCGATCATTAGCTCATGTGGCTCTTACGGTTCTTGTGTTCTTGAGCTGTTGGGGGGGAGAGAAAGAAATTCTTCGATGGCGACCTCATCGTGCATCTGTTGAATCTCTTTTTGAATCCGTGCAAGCGGTTGAATCTCAGGAAAATGGGCTGAAAATGTGTGAGCCAAACATCATGCATTATTTTGCAGTGACATCAATTTATAATGGGAATTGTTGCAATTATTGAATGTCATCGTCAGCACATGCATACGTTAGTGCATTTCTTTGAGTACATATCGCTCTAAGACAATCATGTAGCTTTGTGACTGTCTAGTAAACAGAACAGACATGCATCAACGTCTGCAAGACACCCGTAATAGTAATAATAATAATTATAAGACAGGCATGTGATATCTTTTGTCATCCTTACTTTTGTCTGTATAAAGCAATTTGTTCAAGTCATTTGTTTACACTGTCATGCTGCTTTTTTCTTCTCGATTTAAGGCATCGCAGTCTTGATGAACAGTGGACAAACACGACATCACAAATTACAGAGCGGCATTAACACCGACTAACACAGCATGGCGGGAAAAAAAAAGGGGAGAAAGCGTTGCCTCTCAGCACTCTCACAGCCCTAGGAGATTTAAATAATAAAAAGCACTGGGCCTCTGAACAAACAGGATAATTATGGCCTACAGTCTTCTTGTCGCTCGTCTGGCACGGCCGAGCGGAAAGAAACATGTTATTACCACTCAAAAGTTCTGCAAGGAGAATTAGGAGAAATAAATGTTGCATATGGAAGGACGGCCGCCCGGGTGAATCCCTCCGACCAAAATCAACAGTCACGTTTGAATGCTTTCAATTATTTTGGAGTATAGTAGTCAAGAAAACCTCGGGGAATGATGGGATGAAACAACC
>CAAKHC010015928.1:0-11220 GCA_901007825.1 Macroramphosus scolopax | reverse complement strand
GGGGGGAAGAAACCCCCCCCCCCCCCCCCACACCGCCCCCACCAAGAGATAATCAATGTTTTTGAATTAATATTGAAAAAGAAAAAGCTTGCTTTAGTTTTGGTTCTTCTTCATATTAAAGCTCCGGTATAATTTGCTGGTACTTCCGTGCCTCTGGGACCTCACCTGAGGTGATTAAACTCACAACTAACACTCATGCTTGTTAGATGTTAGTGGGAAATACATCAGGCGCGAGGATTCAAAGGACTTCCGCTGATCAGTTCAGCCAATTAGATCTTTGTCATAAAATTACTGGCTGTATCAGGTCTTCACATAGCACGGGGGCCCCGGACCTCTCTGTCTGGTTTCCAGGTCTCGCTCCAACATGTGTGCAGCTGCCAGCAACTCTGCTCAGTGGAACAGATGGTGTTGTAATGGAAAGAGCTTGTCTCCATTAGCTGCTCTGCCTGTTTTTTTTTTTTTTGTATCGTAGTCGTTCGTGGCACCCTTCGCTTTCAGATTGCCACGCTTTTTCAAAACGTAACAACCGTATGCACGGCGATGTTTGACCTTTATGTGTGATTCTGCAGCGCTCACCACGGTCGAACCCAACACTTTACCATCCTCAGTTTAAAGAGGATCTGCAACCCTGCACAGGAAGAACTACCTTTTTTATTGCCTTATTTGTTCCATTGCATTCTTAAAGTATCAAAAAAATATGCAAACAGAGTTAAATTCATAAAAAAAATCGTAACATGACGAGGTGCTTTGATCATCTTAAACGCTTCTCATCGTCTACATGTGACAAGGATGAGCACAAAGAAACTCTTTGGCCTCTGCGCTTCAAATCTAATGAGATAAGCATGCTCCAATTCATCCGGCATCTTCTTGCATGCAAACCTTCTTTTCATATTTAGTTGGACTAATGTAGAGAAACCTTTCAATCAAAAAAAAAAGAAGCCACCTACCACCACACTCCGGATTAATTATGGATATGTTTTCGGGGCAAGGCCATCCAGATGCCTTGTGGCAAATGGAAAAACGCTTTGCTTTTTATATTTTTTTTTTATCCAGATAGTGAAAGTCCCCAATGAAACAAGGCTGTTTCCACAGTCCAATTAGCATCCAAAGCAACTAGAGGAGAGAAGTCTTTAATGGTCATTTTAAGCGCAGGTAATTTAAAGAAAAGGGTAAAGTATACTGTGCAGAGGAACGTTTGAGTCCGGAGAGGAAACATGCAGCAAAATCTTAATATTATTTATCAAGAGAATTAGTTAAAAGTGCAAAAAATATACTGCTTGTTTACCATAGTCCACAAATACAGGATGTGTTGCTGGGGACTTTGCATGTTCTACTCATGCCTGCATGGTTTGCTCCGGGTACTCCGTTTTTTTCCTACAGACCATTAACATGTCGTTAATCGGAGGCTCTCAATTACCCACAACTGTGAATGTGAGTGTGATTGGTTGGTTGTGTCTGTATGTCGACCCTGTGATTGACTGACGACAGGTCCAGGGTGTGACCCGCCTCCCGCTCAATGTCACCTGTGATTGGCTGCAGCTCACCGGGACCCTGTGCAGAATAAACAGTATGTTGCTATTTTCTTTGACCTTGTTTTTGAAGTGTAATGTGTTTGAAAGTGCTCGGACTTCTATTACAAACACTGTCTATATACAGTGTGATGTGTGTATATTTATATATAATAGAAAAACCTCAGCACACCTGTCCTCCTGCAGCAGATGAAGGAAACATAATCAACATTCAAAAGCTGTCATTGTTTTTCCATTTTGGTTGGAAGTTGTAGCTGCACTGCAGAGGAACAACATGGGGCTGGTTAATGATGCATACGCATTCAAGTCAAAACAAAGTGGATGTTTTTGGTTATATCATGGTTATATGCATATTTACAAAGAATGTCTGCATTACAGAGTGATACTGAATGCATAAAGTGCTTAATGAGATATTCAATCAAGCAACCCACCAGCTTATGTTCAGTGATGATAACCTAAACATAAATAATTAGAACTTTCTTCACGCTCTCCCACATTGCTCTCTGGAAACAGCTTAAGTTGGTGTTGTTTCAAAATAATTACTTTTTTGATGGCATGCCAGTGAAAAAGAAAAAGAGTATTTTCTGGTAGAAAACACGACAGAAACACAGATTCAGGAAAAACCAGATGAATCTCAGCTCTTTTTTTTTATAAACAGAGCAGATAACGTTTGATAAATGACCTAGCTGTGACTAAAACAACAGTGTTTTGTTAAACAGCTTCGGGACCCTCGTTGAAATGCGGCCGGCATCTTTACTGACTATTGGACCTAAAGTTAAAGTTATTTGCCAACTTAAATCAGCAGCCTTCTAACCTACAATGTTCATCTCTATAGCGCTGCCTCGATGTATAAATCAAATGTGTGAGGACCAGAGAGAGTATAACACAACCCTCTATGTATTTGCTGATACAAGATATCAACTAACTCTGCTATAGATCGGATGTGTCCCTCGCCAGAAGACGCCCGTGCAGATTATTTTACGCCACTTAAAGAATTCCTCTTTAATCTCCTGCTTACGTAAAAGCCGATACACCCTCACATTCATCATTCGCAACTTTTCTCTATTAAAAATGGTGCATCGAGGTATTAAAATCTCTGGTAGCATTAAAAAAAAAGGAATCCGATAAGATAAAGAATGTGCCGCTTGGACTCTTGTGTCACTAAATAGTCTTTGTATTGTATAGCAACAACAACACCCCACCCAATCACATGAGAGACAGTCAGAGGGGGCATAACAACCTAATCATCCGATACACTTGTAGAGGCTATAGGTTCAATCAAGTCTTTTAATTGGCCCGGTTCTTAGAATCAGGATTAATTGAGATATACTGCAAATGTATGCTTTATTATACCCACGAGCTCCGGGCTTGGATACCGCTTAAAATCCATAAGTGCAGCGCAGGTTGAAATGCATGTGGTTGAGAGTCCTTCCAAGAATCCTTAAGAGACGGACTAATCCTTAACGGGAACATTTGTGTAATTAGATATTTGGCTCACATACCCTGAGTTCCCTCGCTACGCTGGACTCACTGCAGGGTTTTTTTTTTAAAGGTATGACTTACTGGTGGAAAGTAATCTCCTACACCTTTAGATGACCTAAAATACAGATTAAAGTTATCTCATACAATGTGATATTAAGCCGCCATGCACTTTACTTGTCCGTCTTTGTGGGAAGAGGACCGGAAAAATCAATTAAAAATGTCTTCCCATGTAATAAAGACAAAAAAAAAAAAGTTAGATATTGTATCCTCGGATGTAGTCGAGCTACTGGCTGTGCTTAGTCCTGCTATAAATAGGTAGAGTGTGCAGTTGTGCGTGTGTTTCATCAGCTAAAAAATGCTTAAATTAAGACTGAGTGCTAAAATGATGGATGTAAGATGAGTGGCTTAGATGGAGAACGCAGATGGCGTCCTCCTCCCCACCTCAGTCCCTCGTCCTCCGTCCATCCTGCACCATGTTGCTTTCACCCTACATTTCCTGCCGCCGTCCCCTAAAACAGGCGCTACTATTCAGAGACGGAGCTTTTAATTGCATTTTCATGTAGGTGTTTTCTGAGGGTGTCATTCCCCAGGCAGGAGGAAGAGTGCTCTGAGACGAGCTTTACATGCTCACCAGTGCAGTCAAGCCCCACCAGGGGAAGTGCGTCAGAGTGGAGAGGTGCTGGAAGTGCTGACAGCCCTATAGGGACACTTGAAAAAGCCATAACAGCCAGAGTATAAATAAATGCATGGGCAGAGCGTTTTTCCTCCTGGATGAAAAGCCTTTAACCTTTTGGTCCGCATAAAAGCAGAAATTGTCCTGTGACATTTAACATGCATACTCCTCTTTTCTTTCTGGATAGATAATTTCTCGGATTTAAAGGTAATTCAGCACAGTCTTACTGGATTCATGCAGCTTATTCAACATTCACTGGCGCTCTGTGCCGGTGCATTTGAATGCGTTTTGGATATTCCAGGGGAAGACCTCTCCTCTGAATTTTGAGATACAATCCCTCCACCCTCCGACATCTTTATTCAGCAATCGTGAGAAACTCACCACTGTCTCTCTCTGTGTGGCCAAAAAAAAAAAAAATGACAGAAAAACAGTTTGTTCTAGACCCAAAATCTGTGATACCACACTGATGCATAATTGATTTGGAGAAGGACAGAAAAAGGAAAACGGTGACATAACCAGAACAGTGTTTGATGTTTAAGGGTGGCTTTACTGGCTTGAAAAGATTTAACAAGGATACGACAGACGGGATGCCGTGGCTGCTCGGAACAGTGTTCAAATCTGTCTTAATGGAAGAATTGTTAGGGCAGTCAAGTGGTTAGTTTGTTACCAAAATACAGTAACATATATATATATATATATATATTTCAGGAGGAAAGGATACCATAGGGACTCAGTGCCACGGTGTATTAGTGATATAAATAATAATTGATTATCACCTTTTATGCCATCAAAATATAAATTGCCTGAGTGTCAACAGGTCCCCATGTTCTGACGTCTAATAGGAGCTCCAGCTTTCTGTTTGCATGCACAACTCCTGCCTCCAAAACACCAGCATGCTAAATGGATGGTGATCAATAAGTTCCGACCATGGGTTTCACAAAACAGCTGTGGGGATCAAGTGCAATCATGCTCAACAATAGCATGTGTGCTTATCCCCATTTCACTGGATAAACAGTGATTAAAAAATCCACCCAGTCACATCCCCGACCATTGAAGTAGAAGAAGAGCTTCAGGCTGTACATCAATGTGACATCACAGATCATAGACTCGGATCTCGGAGGGCTCATTTATAAAGCTGGTATACACCCTAAAAACCGTGCACAGCAGGCAAAGATCAGACAGAACAGGAGTGTGCCCATACATATCTGTGGAGAGGGAATAAAACTCCGAATAGAAAGAAGAGACAATCTGTGGAAATTATTGAAATCATTCGCTCCATTTAAACTTGCACTTCCTGGAATGAATTATGATCCACCAGATTTAACTTGCCTGGAAGGCATATAAGGCACGTTTAATTACTAGACTTTTAATAAGCCTGTTGAGTGGGTCTGTCATTAAGATGAGAGTATATCAGTACAGCATAGTACCAGGGACCACTACAGCCATGAGGTAAATGCACATCTATGTACACGTCCTTGCACCAATAGTGTTGAATAGAGCCGGCAAGTTAGAGAGAGAAAGAGTTTGACATGCAACATTGATCCCCTGCCAGACTCACCTGGATTGTTGCAGCCACGAGGTGTCCGTGCCAACATGCTCTTCCAACAGGATGGTCCCAATCTCATTCTCAACCGTAAGACTGTTCAAGCCAATTTCAGGGAAATAAGGAGGAGGTTAAAATGTAAATGAATATAAATAGGAGTCTGCAGTAATTATATCGTTCTGATCTAGGAAGAGGTAAGAAAATGTGATTATTATGGGGGAGCTGCTTAACCGCGAATGCAGGCTGCAATAATGACTTATCTCCAATCATTGTCTGAGAGGCTTATTCAATAGTAGGTTCTGTTAAAGTGGACCCCAGGAATTGCTGCAGAATTGTTTGCAAAATATATGTACATATTTTCTGTGGTGATACTGAGTACTTTTCCTCACTTTGTGTCCAGTTGTATAACCATAGGGTCCGTGACACTGGTGCTGATCTCCACACTCTTCACACAAGACCTTTCAGTTCTCCATCTCCGTTCGTATTTGAGTCATCGCACAAGGTTAACACATTGTTTTCCTTCTTCTGAGTTTAAGAATTCACAAACAAGTTTCAGTAACAAAACAAAGAGCACGAATGTCAACCTGTAGTTCACATGCATGGAGCCCTGAACGACAAATCAAACTAAACCTGATTAAACCTGTGCGATAATTAAGTACTGCAGGACCATATTGTATTTGTTGATGACATCCAGTAACAGAGAAGGGAATAGTAACAACTACAAGCTGTAGTTCTCAGCTGAAAACCAACCCCCTACAGGTTGAAACCTGCCATTGCATCTGACCTACTGGTCCGACCTGGTTTGGGTGACGTAGGCTGGCACCCCAGGTCATCACAGCAACACGTTACATTTTGGCTTTATTTTTCATCCATTTATGCAATTAAATTCCTGCAAATGTGAACACGAGATCAGCAGTTATCCCGTTCCTGACGACACCTGTGAAACTCACTGAGCTGTGTGCAGCCTCTTGACGATGATATGGAACATGAATATGAATTTGGAAAAGCTCAGAAAATTGGACAGAAATGGGATATTTTTGAAGCCCAAAATGTTTTGGTATTAAACAGGAACACAGAACAGAATTTCGACAGTAACTATGTGTAAATGCAGCAAAGACTCCCGTCAATGTCGCTAAAACTCACAGTGATCACCACAACTTAGCAGGAGACTTACAGCTAAGCCATAAACTAACGTGAATGTTGAATCAATGTTGATCAGATACTACTATTTCTAAAGTTTGATCAGAGTCTTGCAAGCCTGCAGCATTGGGCTGGACAGACATCATTAGTTGAGGTGCAGTCTGAGGTAAAGCCGTGTTTATCCAATATAGACTCTCGCTCTGCTGCAGATCTTTCAAACTCTTGCAACCTATATCGATCAAAATGAAGCTTAGAACCTGTAATGTTTAGCTCTATATTGATTTCCACCAGATAAAAAGATCTTTTATGTACTACATGTTATAGAAAAATTATAACTAGACATTTATTTCTCAATTCTGATTGTCCAATATTCCAAGTTAAAGCTCATAAACTAATTTAAGGTAGAAATAAAGTGGGAGAGATATGAAAAGTAAGGAAAGTGGAAACATGTTTCAGATTGAATTATGCGCCAATATTGAATCAATTTGATGCTTTCAAGGCACAATAACTGCATTGCCAGTGAATATTAGGTTAGACGATTCATCATTTGGTTGATTTAAGGAGACGTCTTTGTTCGCATGTGTGGGGAGACAAAAAGGAAAGTTATTAGGAACAACTTCTGTGTTATTAAAGGATAAAAGGTGTGAGCCGGGAATCTAACTGAAAACAAAAGACAGACTGGGACAGAAGAAAAAGAACAGAAGAGGCAACAAACCAAAACAAGCTGAACTTATCAGGTAACAAAACACAAGTGAAGCATATCATGACAGGGCAGGCAATCAAAACAGCAGCAATTCAACAACAGGAAGTGAAATACCGTATGTAAACAAGAAAAACGCTTTCAAAATAAAACAAGAAGTTAGGAGTTCAAAAACAGAAAATACATAAAGATCATACAATTCCAATAATCAAATGTTAATTTGTTCCTTTGGCTACGTTTGCCTGTTTCCATCTTGTATTTTACAATAATTGTTGAAAAAAAAACATCTGTTCAAACAACAAATACGCATCATTTTGTTTGTTAACAGATACTGATCGAGATGCAGATAATGTCAGCTCCACATCCCTGGTCCGAATGTGCCTGGGTCTTCCAGATGTACAACAGTAGAACAATTATTATTTTGATCATGGGTGATTGAAAAAAACAATTTAAACTTCATGGAGGTAAGCCCCGACTTCATCCATTTTTCGGATTAGAAGGTTACTAAAAGTGTGGGATGGATCCACTCTGTTACTGTGGGACTCCACATGCTGCCCCCCAGTGCTTTTTACAGGATCTCCATTGACTTCAATCAAGTAAGACTGAAGAATCATTTCCTATTTCATAACTGTGAGCAACTTCCCTGCGTGGAATAACTGGAGGCTGGTGCTGTTTAACAATTTTTGGTTAAGAGTTTAAGAACTGAAATTAAAAGTGTTGTTCATAATAAGCCCCTCCATTACCAGAGGGAAGGTCATGGGGTTGAGGGCTTGCACCTTCCAACATGAGCTGCTAGATGTCACTAAATCCAGCACACAGGCCGTTTAAAGGAGGCAACGCTACATTAACATGGAGTACAATTTATCTGAAAGTTATGCCAGGGTAAAATTATGTGGGGGATGTATCAACATTTGCGAGGTTGGAATTGTTGACCTTGAAATATTTCGTCCCTGCCAGGCACATAAATGTACGTTATTGCCAGAACACAGAGCCAAAATCATCCTCCCTTCTGCTTTAATCAGCATCACAAGACACTGCAAGAGTAGTGTCTGAGTGATTAAGTTCTGGTTTCAACTTGCCTCAGAGTCTCTCATAAAATATGAACATTACAATACTTAAGATCTTATTTATACTTTTACTGAAGTTTATACAATTAAAAGCATTCTCTAAATTGTTTTCCATGCGCTGACATTTTGATTTAAACTAACGTATTGTGAATCTAGGGTATATTTGGCTTCACTGACAATAATTACAGCATGAGGTCTTTGTATTCCATCAAGCATTGGCACCACAGAATTACTAATTAATTAATATATTGAACTAGATTACCAGCTCATCTGAGCTGAAACTGCAAATAGATCAATGTCTGCAGGCTGTTCTATATCCTACTCTACACAGATCCAAATGCGCTGACAAGTTTGCTAATACAAAGTGCGTGTTCGGGACAAATACAATTATTTTCAGCCTACCTTTGGGAATTACTTCAATTCTGGCTCGCCGCTCTTGAAAAAAAAAAAAAAAACGTGGCTGATCAGCCACATTCACAGGAATCAATCATGAATTAAATGAACCATTCTTGAGTGCATTCACAGCAGTCGGACAGCTTGGAGAATTAGTAGAATCATCTTCCCACTCTAATTCCGGTTACTGGGATTTCAAGGGGAAAGCAGCTTTCATCATCATCATCATCATCATCATCATCAATCAATACACAATGTAAAGAGGGTGCACTCCGCCAGCTTGTGTCTAATTTCTTTAAACGGTCATTGGCGGATTGAAGACAATCAGTCCATTATTTACAGGTTTCAACAGGAGCTCATTTTCTTGTTTGAACTCATAAATGTGGAATTATTTTAATTAGTGGTCGATGAAGAATCCGGACCAGCCGATGCTTAGCTATGAATTTTTAGTTTTTATATTTCTGTTAATGTCGAACTGACTCCTGCCTTCAGAATGCATTACACAACACATCAATATCAGGCAAAATCATTGCAAACACTTATGATGAGTGTGCAGACAGGTGGAAAGCAGCCTTTCAAGATCTTAAGAGGATGATTCTTATTTTTAAAACTAACCAAAATAAAAAAAGAAATTGGCACGTCTCGAACAGGGTGCATGCAAAAGTTGAACTACGTAGGCTTACGAAAAATATGTATGACTAAACAAAGCAGACTGCAACAGACAAGAGTGAACCGAATCAGACAACTACATTATTGATTTGATTAAAGCCGTTTACAGCTGCTAATAGTATAATCCATTCATATTCCTGTTCACATGCTCGAGAGTCCGACTGGTGACTCAAGACGAACGCCCACATTATGTCCCAATGTCTGAATTTCCCTTCAGCATTCGACCTGACACTGTGTAACACTGTAGCACTGTGCTTTGAGGCATTATGTTTGAAGCTACACATGCCAATAAGCTCACAACAGCTCCGCTCCGCACTGCTTGTCAGCCAGATATGTTTCATTCAACACTCGCTGCATGCTGGAATACGCCTTGTCAAGAAGATGACTGCTATAATGCCGGGAAAATACGATGGTTAAGCTAGATAGTGTCAGATTATTGCGGTTATTACAGGTGGCAGAACAAAAGGGCATGTGGGGGATTGGCTGGGGGAAGGAAACAGGAATAGGGCCGGTGCACAGGTGCAAGGGGAAGGTGTGTGAGGAAGAACAGGCGGGGTTGGGTTAAAGCAAACCAGGAGGGAGACACGTAGCAGGAAGGCAACCAAAATACACAAGACTTAATGAGAATATGAAGTTCAAACAGAAAACGGATGTCAACAGTCCAGATGGGACCGTTACAGCAGGAGCATTGGGTGCATGAAATGAAACAGCTGTATTGTTTCTAAAGTCAGATGTGGATGCACACATGTGCTAACGAATCTACTATCAAGCTGCATCTCCGGCAACACATTCTGTCACTCAGACGGAGTTCCTTCGGTTGCATGAGATAATATCCCAGCACCGATGACACGCTCCATTTGATAATGTGGCCTACCTGGTCACCTACTGTGCAATGCTCTCTTTATTTCCTCTCTCTGTATCCTCCTCTGCCTTCCCCTGGGACACCTGTATTGACAACCTCAATAGAAACTCGAGCAATTTATTTTATTGTCTTGATGTCACACTCGCTATGAATTTCCTGTGTATGTTGCAGAAACTGTAACAGGAGGCTGCTGTATGAAATAACAATGCAGCTGCCTGTGTGCAGCCTCTCTTCCCTCTTTGTTTATCTCGGTCTGTGCCTGCGTCTTGCTTTGAAGTCTGCATTGAAGAACACTAAGACATACGTTTGTTTTGTTTTTTTATGCTTAGCAAGAATGTTGTTTTTTTTCGTGTTCACAGAATTCTCCGGAATACATTTCCCCCTCCGCTCCCGCCTGGATATTGTAAACAGGTCACAGTGCATCAATGAATTTGGGCTTTTTTTTCAAGTGTCTCTCCTGCTTTAGAAATATACACAGAAAAGACAGTTTCCCTGTGGTCCGATGCAGGAAGCGACGTCGTCGGGGAAGCCAGCTAAGCTAATCACTTTACAAATGCCTGTATGCCCAGGGGGGGCAAATCTGTGTAAAACAATCCTCAAATACTTATGACATGCTTCACAGTGTGGGATTATAAAGTATTAAAGCCCAGATTTGTATTTCTTACCTGGTCCTCTCCCTCCCTTGCCTCCAGGCTCTCGGTCTTTCAAACTCCTGATCCTGTTATGAGGAGTAAAAGGCAAAAAAAAAAGTCTTTATTTGGGATGAATTCAACAATAAAAACCAGCAGAAATATTGTCTATTCAGGTTTACTGCAGTAAAGGACACATGAGGACACAGTGGGCTATTTAAACATATTGCATGGGTCACCTATTTGGTAGTTTAGTTTTAAAGGTGGTCCACCTGACCTTAAAGCTGTTATTTGTATTTAACTGTACATCCATAACATGCAGAATAAAAGGATTTAAAAAGCAATGAGACAAATTCAGTCAATTCTATGAGACGTTCATAGCATAGATTTTCTTTTCCAGACAACATCTGGAAGAATTGTTGTATAACACACCTTTTTATTTCATCGTTATATAGCCAGTCAATCACAATAATGGCTAATTTAGTACACAAGAGCTCCGCGTTCTTAAAAAAAATAGATTTTTCATAACGCAT
>CAAKHC010015921.1:3237-15694 GCA_901007825.1 Macroramphosus scolopax | reverse complement strand
TTTTGTATGTGTACTGTATATTAATTTTTCCTTTTTCAAAAGAGCTAATGATTAGGAATTTAACTCACTCAAAATAAATGTAATAACTCGAAAACAAGAAGAACTTTGCAAGAGAAGGACATGCAGGGAGTCAGACGGTCCTGAGTAACAAACTAACAGGGAAACGTTCAGAGTACTACGTTCTAATTTGGGCAGCCGTGGCCCAGTGGTTAGAGCAGCGAGTTTGAAACGTTCCCGTCCCATTCACAGCTGAAGTGCCATCGAGCGAGGCCCCTAACCCCCCCCAACGTCTCCCCGGGTGTCGGCCCACTGCTCCGGTGTGTGTGGTTGCTCGCTGTGTGTTTGCATGTTCGCTGACTATCAGTGGGTCTAATGAGGATATATTTCAATGTGGAGTCGGACTGTGCAAATGACAATAAAAAGACATTTGGACAAGAGTTAGTTTGAGCTCATGAATGACGCACGAATGAAGACCAACGAATGTACAAAAGAAAACAATGTTTTAGGTGTTTGCCTGACTGATATCGACCATGTTTCCACTCTGAGTGTTCAAACAAACATGACCCGTCTTTATATTGTTGCACAGTATCACTGATGATTATCTACCTGAACTTTGTTCAGCACAGAGACAACCGACACCAGGATGCAGAACAACATGTTGAAGCTGATGAAGAACTTGTTGATGAAGCATCCGTCAGGCTTAGTGTAGAAGACGAAGAACAGCACGACGGCAGTGAACGACAGGATGTAGTTGATGATCGTGACTGACACCAAAGCTAGAAACAGAAGACAGAGAAGGTTAGTCTCTGATACAGAAGTAGCATAAAGGTCATGCTCAGAATTCACCGTTGGATGATAAACAGAATGGAATTGGGCCGCAGCTCCAGTCACCGACCTGCGTACCAGCGTCTGGAGTTGCCGGTCTCCATTTTGTCCAGCCAGGACTCGTTCCAGGAGTGAGTGAAATCCACCAGCAGCACCAGCTGGATCAGAATGAAGAAGAAAGCTCCACCAGAGCCCAAAACAAACCAGGCTGCAACAGCAGAGGCACACAGGCCATGTAGTTACTATCACAGTGTGCAATGTTGATGTCAACAAGCGAGTTGTGACATTCGATATATTAAGTTCTTACCGTAGTTAAAAGGCTCATCTGGAATGTAAAAC
The DNA here is from genome assembly GCA_901007825.1 of Macroramphosus scolopax. NCBI lineage: Eukaryota > Metazoa > Chordata > Actinopteri > Syngnathiformes > Centriscidae > Macroramphosus > Macroramphosus scolopax. Next base: position 14,530 of record CAAKHC010015921.1, on the reverse strand, counting down.
GCACCCACTGAAACTGCCACCAAGGCAGCTAACTTAAAGAACCAGAATCTGCAAACAGATCATAAACACACGTGTCACAGAAAACAGTGTCAGTCCGTCATCACATGTTTTCTACTTTCAGTGTTGTGACAGGAGCACATTCCAGCAGGGACCCTGAAGTCCCACAAGGCCCCTGAGCAACATCTTCAAGTGGGACTTTCAGAAGGTCACTGGATTGTCATGTGGCACAATCCAAATTCATGGACCGCTGTAATGTGTGACGACCTATTAGCTCTGCTGAAATATACAACACAGGACGGCAGTCAAATCAACCTCGGATGGAAACATCTGTCTCACCAAAGGAGGCGACTTCTGATACCACCACATCAGTCAGGACACAGGTACATCATCATCATCATCATCATCATCATCATCATCATCATCATCAGTCCGTCTAAAATAAATGTCATTAATTGCGTTTCCTCTGGAGAGTCTCTCTCTCTCTCTCTCTCTCTCTCTCTCGGTCTCTCTCTCTCGGTCTTTCTCTCTCTCTCTCTCTGTCTCTCTCTCTCTCTCGGTCTCTCTCTCTCTCTCGGTCTCTCTCTCTCTCTCTCGGTCTCTCTCTCTCTCTCTCTCTCTCTCTGTCTCTCTCTCTGTCTCTCTCTCTCTCCCCCGAGCTGCCGTAATGTTTTAAAGAGTGTGAACTCGGAGGCTGGTCAACATAAATAACAGATAAAAACCACAGTATTCGTGGTGATTGGGGTTTTCACTGCAGTGCTTACCCATTGTGGACGGCAGCACGGGGGTCTCTGCTGGTCTTGATGTTTATCATGAGAATAGAAAACCCCAGGAACCACATACTCAGGCCAAAGCAGACACGGTACACTGCCTTGTAGCCCACAAACATTTCACAGTTGACATCGGCCTGCAGGCCGGGGATAGAAGAGCCAGCCCCGTCGTCACAGAAGCCAGGGATCTACAGCAAGTTACAGGAAGTCACAGTTAATCTAGGTCAAGTCACCGTTGAAACAATACATTACATGAAACTATCAGTAATAATCTGCAGACAGCTGCTGAAAGACACAGCAGAGCAACGTCAAATACACATGTTTGATGTTTGAATAATAAAATAAGATATATAAGATAATCCTTTATTCGTCCCACGACGGGGACATTTACAGCATTACAGCTGCAAAGTGGAGAGTGTGAAGGGCATTTATAAAAAGTAAGAACAAAGGAATAAGTACAGATGTGTAGATGCACCTTTATACAGCAGGCGGCTGGAGGCGAGTGGTACCATAATAACACATGTTGCATCTTCTCTAACTCCTATGTTGGGTGGGTGATGTTGTCAACATGTAGATAAACAATATTAAAATCGCCACTGTCATTGGTGAACGTCCTGTTATTTGCTGGCAGACAGATGGCATCACCTTCAAACCTGATCTCAAGACTTAAAATAGAGAAGCAGTCAGATCATAAGAGCCACTGTATGGACATTCTTTGCTTACTGCTTATGAAACCATCACAGAACTGGGTCAGATCTTCACAATACGTCAGGTGATCGACCCTGGTCACCCTGAATCAACTGTGGTGAGGACATTTCTTCCAGAACATCTGAGGGTAAATCAATTAGCACTGCTGGTGTTGACAGTGGAACAATAGAGAGCAGATTCAGTCAGTGTCATTTCATTTTGTCAATCTTTCTACTTCACGGAGGAGCATGGTGGATTGGATTCCCTCAGCGAGCTCTGTTTACACTGACACTGTTTGTGGCCTTACAGCATTACAGCTAAACTGTTAAAGTTCATGCACCTCTGCTGTGTGTGGGATTTAAAATGTTAATGATGTTGTTAATCCCTCAAGGGAAATCCTTCTCTGCCTTTGACCCATCCGTAGGTGAGCATGTAAACACACAGTGGACACACACACACCGGAGCGGTTGGTGGTTGGCGCCTTGCTCAACGGTACTTCAGCTGTTGTGGGATGTGACACAGCTTGATGAATGTTTGTGTTTGTTTCAGAGGGCCAGAATGAATTATATCTTGCATGTAAAAACGACCGTGTTTCCATGTTGGACTCGTACCCGTTTGAGCTGATGATCCACACCTGGTGACAGCATGATGCAGGCAACAATGGTCCCCAGTAGCAAGATGGAAGCGTAGATGATTCTGGTCACCGTCGAGTTCCTGCTGATCGGACAGCAGCTGCACATCAGACATGTAGCACTGCTGCACAGGCACGGCATCTGAGCACAAACACAACCAGACAGCAGGAGGAGTTAGGAAAGAGGAATTGATTCTTTCCTACCAAGCAGAAGCATTCACAGGTTTGAAGCAGTTTCACAACGGTTATCGTTGAGAGTTGGCAGCGTCCTTTCTTGGTTACACAATGAACCAGTGTTATCAGAATGTGAGAGAAGAAACAGAGATACAAGTATTGTTCTAATGTTGGATTTGATGAGCAAGATGTTAAGTTGAATAACTTTTCGTAGATTGTAAATATGGCAAACACTCATAGACGCCATAAGAGCTCACCAAAAATGAAGCATAAAGATCATGATCTCCAAGTTCCATCGATACCGGCAAAACATACCTGACGTCCTGATACCATGACAGGAGGTGAAGGTTAAGAGAGCTGATAAACAATCGGACGGATAAGCAGAGTGATAAGAGCATTGCTATCAATAAAATCTTATCAATATCCAACCATCCATTTTCTCCTGCTTATCTGGAACTGGGCCACAATGACAGCAGACAGAGAAGGTAACCCGGACGGAGGGTCAGCAGATGTCCTCCCCTGCCGTACACAGCCTGAGCCCAGTCTGACTTTCCCTTTCTGAGTTTGCCAGAACATCTTTCACAACATCTGGGCAGCTGTGGCTGAAAAGGTCGCCTGTTCGACCGCCAGGAAAAATGCGGGCGGTGTAAGTGAAGCTACATGTTTAAAGTGAGGTCATCACAAAACGGTATATCACTGAAAACTCCAGTTAAATATTTAATTAGACTCTCTCCTCCACACCTGCCCTCTCTGGGGCGTCGGTCACTGGGCTTGTTCATAGATTCAATGTTAAAATAACAGATGGTTCCATTGCACCTACTAAGGTGAAGGTGGTCTCTGGTAAGAAAAGATCTCCGTGGAGAAGAGCCACATTGGTTAGAGCAGAAAAAGGAGAATGTTGGCAAGCTGAATGCAGATTGTGATGGAGCAACCTTCAGGTCCACTATGAAATCTCTATAAGAGACTTTATAGTTTGAACGTAAAGCTGCAAGGCAATTCTTCTTTTCTGACATCAGCGACAAAAACAACAATAATGTGTTGACATTGTTGACTACTGTCACCAGGATAACTAACCCTCCTGTGTCTTCAGCTCCAGAACTTCTTTCTATCAGGGCCTAAAATAAATTTGCCTCCTTCTTCAAAAGACAAAATTCAGAAGATTAGGCGAGCAGTGAGTGTTTCCACGTCACTTAGAAGGACATGTACTGTCCCTGTGTCTACTTAAATTAATTTGAATACCAAGACACCATGTTATCTGAGCAACCAGAAAGGTTTGGAGAACATTATGCAACATCTGATATCCTCCGTCTGTTGCCCAGACAATCTGCCGACAGGCTTTTCCAAACATGTTTGAAACTGCACGTCTTCAGATCTTCTTCAAATTATAAACACATCTTGTTTTTCTGCCGTCATTCAACGGGCCCTGAAAACTTCCGTAGTCAAGCCACTCACAAAAAAGGAAATATATAGACACCTCACCACTGAACAATTACAGGCCTGTAGCAAACCTTGCATTGCCTCGTGTCCAGCTGATGGTTCCACGGCACGCACAACATCCTGACCAGATCTTTGTCCAATCCACTAGCAGAATATAATTTGAATAAATTCAATGAGTTCTTCTTTGGCCAACTGTCCAAGTATGAACACCAGCCAGGTAGTTATATTTCAATCCTGTCCACAGACAAACAATCGGCACCAAATATATAACCTGACTGTGACACTCAGCCCAAAGCCCAGTAGTTCATATGCGAGATATAAATCTTTGAAGAAGACTCACAAATATATACATTTACTAAAAACACAATATTAAATGAAACAGCCTGGCACGATGGAGTCAAAATCAACTGCAGCACGTCTGTTCATGATGATAAAGGCAGCTCCGTGCAGCACTGATATCGTATCATTCTTGGACCATAAGGCTCTAAGTCAGGGAGCTATTTCAAGATCTGTAATTTATTTGACAGGGAAGACAAATACAAAATAACACCACATTTTCCTTTAAAGGCTGCTTGCAACAACAACTACTGATTGTCATCCTGGAACAGGCACATGACCCACAGCGAGACATGATTGATGAGGGGTGTATCTGAGGCATATCTCCTTTCAGAGAATTATTAAATGGGCCTCATTTAGTAAGATTCACTGCAAGGAAACATGGCTACACATACGACCTGTGGGTCCATGTAGAACTAACAAACAACTACAATGCTTCAGATGTGTGTTTTTCTCTTAACCCACTGAAAGGAGTCAAGAGATACGGCGGCCCAGTAGATTGTCAACAAGTTAATACCCCGGTCAGCCACGGTCAGCTTAGTACAACCGCAGACGAGGCTATTGAAATGTCTGCCAGATAACATGACGCTCCCACATGACAAGGCCACGCTCTGTCCGGAACCATAATTCACCCTGGAAATCAGTTTATCAGTGTAAAATTTACGGAAGCATAATCTCCCTTTTCCCTTTGTGTTTCTTGAGACATTAACTGAAAAGAACAGACAGACAAAATTTAGTGCTGAAATGATTCGTTTAGGCGACAAATATTCATAATCTGGATCCGTTGTGTTGTGTGAACGTCAAACTTGTTGTGCACGTACAACAAGACAACAAAGCAGAGTTAATCCAATTAATAACGGGTAAGCAGATGACCACGAGTGTTATGATTAACCGTTCACTGTGCTGTGCATGAAGTGGTGTCCCCTCCTATTACAAATATTCTGAAGACTAAACCCAGAATATGTTCTCCTCTAAGGACACCACCTTAAATTACTGTGACACTGTGGTTGTTTGTGTTTCTCTTTGTAGAAATACACAACCATTCTGATAATGTGCTTATTGAAATTCATATTGAAAACAGTTAACTCCATTTGACTCCTGGTGACACTGACATGGAGAGAAAGAGGAATAAAAACAGGAACTGAACAAGTTACATTTGAACTGATGAATGTGAATCTATGACAGCCGAATAATCTAATACACCATAGTGACTCATTTAACCGCCTAAGTTATATTATATATTTGGTGCAAGGCAAGAAATCAACGTGAATGTTTATAAAATAGTAGATATTTGGATGGAGTTCGGCTGTCAGGCGGGTCAGAAGAGAAGGACAGGAATTTCTATAGCTGAAATTAAACCGAAAGTACAACAGAATCATTCGGTCAGATATAAAACATGTTCCGTTCCAGCTCAGGCAAAAGACGAGGAGAAAGAGGACAACATGTGACAACAAACGAGTTCGGCGTCTCCACACAGGAGCGACGTTACCTGTTGCACGTCGTTCAGCGTCACCGTACCTTACATTTCTCATCAAATTAAAACAATACGGTTGTAAATAAGATCACAGGCCGATATGTCGTATTAGCAGTGGTAGAACTTACCCAGCTAGCGAGAGACAAAGCCCCTAAAACAGCCCCCATGGCTGTCCCGTTCCAGTTTACCGCGACAGCAGCAGCAGACAGGCGCTAAATCCGTGATCCTCCTTCCGTTACTTCTCCTCGGTCCCTCCAGGATCGAGTTCACGGGAAACCGGGAGGCTCGGCTGTTATAACCGGGAGGCAGCGAGGAGCGACAGAGGACGGACCATTAAAACTGCTCGACGTGCGGTGTGACAGCGTGTCTGAATACTGAGTCTGCTCAGCTGGTGCGCGACAGCTTCGCTCCTTCTGCTCTGCCGGCTGAGCGCGGTCTGTCTGCTGACGTCACGAGGTCAGGTTCACCTGAGAGACCTGCCGAGGCGCCATGTCGACAGACTGATCTGATCACAGCATCTACTGTTATTATGAAGTAGTTCTTAATGCACATTCATTGTAAAATATATTTGGTAAGTAGTGCTGCAGTAACAAAGCCCTTCAATAAATAAATAAAAAGGATTATAATAATCAGTTTAACTGAATCTATTTGAGAGAGGTGTTGATTTAATTGAATGGTTATTTTGTAGAATGCAATTTGTGGTGCTGTTGAACTGCAGGTGTTCCACATTTGTCAGCCCTGATCCCCTGTAGGGCCTCTTGATCTGCAGGTGCAAGGCCCTATTGTTTCTGAAATGATTCTTCCTCATGTTATTCTCTCTCCACAAGACCTAGCCATTTATCTATTTCCTCTCGTAATCTGGTGCACATGTGAGTCCTGGTAACAGATAGTCAGGGACTGGGGTTGGGGCCGAGATGTGACCCAGGACCTCCATAGCGCTCCCATATGTTACTGAGTCTTCTGCCTGGCATATTTCCACCTACATACAGGAACACGTGTGGGGTCTCTCCAAGACAAACACATTTGTAACATGCATTTGCCATGTTCAACAGGAAGTGATGTATTTTAGATTTGTGCATTATGCCACACTGAAATACTCGTCCAGGACACTTCATCATATTCATGTCATATTTGGAGTTTTGAAAGATGTTGCTCATTGAGAAGTTAGATGAATTCCCATGTTTTGCTACTAAACTGGACTTGTTTTGTAATATGACTCTATTTGATCAAATCTGCCACAAACCTTTCATGTCTGGTAAGAGTTCTTGTCTCTACATGCCAGTACTGGGTCATAGAGCCACCCGCTGGCAACAAGGAGCACTACAGCAAGAGAAAACATTACATGAAATGTACATCGTTCACTAGACGTGATTTACATCTGTTGATGTGTTGAGCGGGGTCGCCATGACAGACGTATGAAGTCATGCCAAACAGGAATGTTAGCCATGTGTTCATCAAACACGTTTCCACATTTCAGCCCACCTCTGGATTCTGACTATTGGATTGCCTCCCAAAATATTTGTGATGTAACAAATCAGGTTTGTAAGACATTTGAGTGCTGAAAGATGTTGCTCATTTCAATTTAACTGAAACGAGCAACATTTATAGTGCCACACTTTTGTTTGTTCTTTTTAACATCATTTAACACTGTGAAGCTGAATCATTGAACTGTAGGAACAAAACAAGAAAACACACTTTTAGCCAATTTTCACAGAACTTGTTGGAGGGGTGAAGTGTGGGCCGAGGACGAACCCGTTAATATTTGGGACCGAATCCATCACACAGTGCGAAAAACAATTTTGATTTACATTGAATTAGGCAGAGCTTTGACCTCTCAGATTACACTTGTATTTTTGCTTTTCTGCTCTGTTAGCAGGATCACAGAAAAATAATGGATTTTCATGAAGGTGTTACCGGGGATGTGTCCTGGGCCACATGAATTTTGTGAGTGATCCGAACAAAAAATCTTTTGTAGGATTCTTCAGTATTGGGAGAATTTGACATATTCATTTAATTTCTCTGGAAATACTATATGGACGTTATATATTATATTTGCAATGGAAAAGAAAATGTCTTTTAATAGTGAACGCGTGATAAAAGGGTTTTTGGTCTTGGTGGAGGTCAGCACTCTCTGAGGTCACTTGTTGTTAGGCTATATACTGACGTTGAGTCCAGTGAGATGCAGTAATCCCACTGCACACTCTGCAATTAGGACATCAGAAACTAAATGTAATCATGTAGCTAGATAATTAATAATGAAATGAAATAGTTTCATATAGGAGTACAGAGGTGTTATGGCGTCTCTCAGACTGTAGATGATAACATGTTAGATGCAGCATGTTGAACGGGCTGTGGCTGCTGGGACTGATGTTGTATTCTTCAGGCTGTGTGCGAGGCAGAACCGGCTCCTCATTGATCCACTGGAGGATCAGGGCGGTTCTAATCACCAGCTGCACAGCCAACTGTCTTCGGCCATCCACATCCCCTGCAATTTTATGATGTTTCCGGCCGAAAAAGCCTTCTATCACTACTCTGTAAAAGTTGAATAAATCCTTTTCTTTCCCCAATATCAGGTGGGATTGGCTCCAGCTCCCCTGCGACCCAACAACAAGATAAGTAGCAAAAATATGGATTCAATTACTTCAAAAACCCCAGTTTACATGGTTGAAGACTGACTCTGGTCCTTCTGCTCTACACTTTGACAATATTCCAGATGTAATTGTACACGTTGAACTCAGACCAGATTACTGCAATGAGTGAAAGAAGCAGTTTGTCACTCTGAAGTTTCTAGTGAGGCTGTCAACCAGTAGGTGGAGACAAACGGTTATTTAACCTCTGTAGCTGTTGTACGCTGTAAACAAACCTGCAGTTAACTGTTGTCTTAACCAGCCTGAACTTAGAGAACTGAGTAACAGAAGGTGTTCCAGTTCAAAATCAGTCTGAATTCATGAAGCTAGACAAACTCCATAAAAACTGACAGACAAGCAGCAACAGGAAGCTACTTGCTCTGCGTGGATCAAGATTAGCAGCCAAGCAGCAATGAATTAGAGCAGAGAGATCCAACAGGTTTATTGTTACACCGGTTATACAAGTAAGATCATGTGAAAAACTTTGGCTGTGATGCTTGAAAAAGGAATGACAAATGGACCGAATGCAATCACTTCACCATGAATCACTTCTACACACAGGTTGATGCTTGAAGGATATAGAGGTCGTAGGTGCATATCATTGTCTTCCACTGTGCTATTTATTATTTCATCATTCAAATGCTAAAGAACAGCTGTGGCCAGTTGGAGTCAGGGAAGAAGATCCGAACAGCCATACAGACTGCTGCCACTCTGACTCTTCTTCTCCATTCTTCTCCAGCAGCAGCTAAACAGAATGCAGCCAATATAGCTTGAAAAAATAGATAACAATTTTGGTCAACTCACAATAATTGAGAAATTATCCATTTGCACTTTGTTGCAAATCAAACCGATAAAAACGCATGAAAATGTCGACGTGCATGCGAGCTCGTTCTTCATTCCAGCCGGGCGTTAGTCATCGCACCACGCTCAAAGAATCCACTGTTTAAAAGTGAGACATGTCTCCACCTGCAGGACGTCAGTCAACATCCACGACGTGACATCAGCTGATGAATCACACATATCTCAAAATGTCGAGGCTCAAAGCCAAATCCAACCTGATGTTGTAAACCTAATAATATTTGGAAACACCAGTGGGCCCCAGTGGGCTCCGGTAATTTGCAGATCTCTAATTAGACTGATATTTCCGTAATGAAAGGCATCTGTTGTCGATGTCCATTAGCTGATGTGTTTGGGTTTTGTGGGGAGAAGCTCCTACAAGCCAGTGTGTTTCAGTTCTGTTCTGTCACTGTATTATTTTATATTTGTGTTTCCTAACAATCTCCAACAGCCACGAAGGCTCGACGCCGGTCTCCCTTTTGGAAATGAAACATCATTGCTATCAGATGATTGCCTCTCTGCACTGACTGTGATGAATGAAACGTCTGGTGTGTTTTCAGCAGACCACTATAACGTTCCCACAACTGTTTGTACAAAGTTTAGTAATATTTACTGGCAGACTTGCATGATGAACACATGAAGTTTTACTAACACCTCCCAATTACAAGCTCACCAGATGCTAAATGTTTCTATTAATGCTATGGATTTTCTATTTATATTCCAAATGTTTAAATCTGTAGCATTATATACGAAAACTGTAGAGTATATACAGTCTATGATGAAAACATTATTCAATGTTTAGGGCTTTCATATAATAATATGTGTAAGATAATGTGATGTAAACAGACCTCGGGCATGATAAAATGAACTGAAACTACCTGGGAAGGAGTAAAGTGGTTTGTTCCTTTTTCTCATCCGTCTCTGTTACCAGGGTTACAGAAAAACTCCCGAGCTGACTTTCACTTCCGTTGGAGGTGCAGTGGAGCCTGTGCCAAGGCTAAATATAGTGAAACATCTGTCTAAGCTGCTGTAAAGGAACATTTGTGGGGGCCATGTTGGTTTGTGACTTGTCTTCTTTGTCTAACTGAGGCGTCCCTATAGGTGTTCATGTAGGTTTACGAGACCCTTGTAACCTCTGCCAGTACAGTGATGTGGATGAAGTCAATGCGATGAGCGTTTGAATGATCATGATGCTCTTCATGCCATTTATGCTGCCCTGATGAGAGACAAATAAATATTAAAAGGTTAATATCAAGATGAGCTAGCTATCGTATCTTGTTGAGTACAAGTCCTAAATGATTGAACTGTCCAGGTTGACAAACTGGGTGTCGAACCTCATTATCATGATGAGAGTCACTTTTCATAACTCCTGACATGGATTATTAAAGTGGATTAAAATAAAGAACAGAATGCAGAATACTGATGATAAAGAACTAACAGCTGTTTTTAGATTCATCATGGAGTCATGGAATAGAGCAGAGAGACTATCAGTGTCGGACATCGAACGGTTCGGTGTGGACTTGTTTCCTTCTGTGAGACGACGTTGTGGAGGGACAGAATGAAGTCATGAATCTGTTGTTATTTGGGACGGCGTGTGTTGACGGATGTGTGACTGGCTCCTTGGTTCCGGCAGGAGTTTGGACTCTGGATGAGAGCTGGACTGATTTCAGTTGTCCATATTGATCGGTGGTCAATATGGAAGCTTCACCATTTAAACAGCGACGGGATTTTGATTTGCATTTATTGATTACGTATTGCATAGTGTAAAATATAATCTTGATATTTTGATAATCTTGATCTAATACGTGACTTAATTGATTGTGTCTCAGATTTATCCAGAAAACAGTGATCAATGTTGGTCAATTGTTGCTCATAATTACATAAACTTTCTTTTATATCTTAATCACCCTCAGTGTTTTTACACCTCACCTTTAAAGAAGCCAAAACACACCATGGTTCAGTACATATTAGTATCTAATTTGATATTGTAGCCAATTCATTAGACTAACGACAGTATTTGTACAATAGAGTGCTAATTATGATCACGTAGGATTACACTCCTCACATGAATATCTTCATTAATACATCGACCGGAACGGGGGTACATTAATGATGATATTTGTGTGAGGAGTGTAATACTAAGTGTATGACCATCATATGTTTTAATCTGAAGTGTAACTAGTAACTAAAGCTGCCACATAAATCCTGTTATAAATGTGTAATAAATAGTGGATCCATTGGATAGTTGGATGTCCAACAGGGGTTTGAGGAGAGCAGCCAGTCTGATCGATTGTCTCGTGTCAGTGGTGAAACCAGCGGGACA
>CAAKHC010015920.1:8175-25286 GCA_901007825.1 Macroramphosus scolopax | reverse complement strand
TAGTACGTCTGCTGATGAAACGGGCAGACGAACAATCAGGCGGCGACACTCTTAGTAGGGGGCGAGCGATGCTGTCGGATCTGTTGCAGCTAATTCATAAGAGTTCTATCAGACTCTGTGATCGACCTAATGCAGCAAACAGTCCATCATCTGAATTAAATGACGATTAATTGCATTCGATTAATCAACTATCACGACTTCAATGCATTTTCGGTCCATAACTTTTGATACGTTTCGTCAAAGCACGCTAACGTCTGCAGGAGCAACGTGCTGCATGGATAAAATAAATATTATTTATTATGTGCACCGGTGGCGTTCCCGGTCGTTGAGACTGCAGTTAGTAAATCGAGGTTAAAACCGTTGATATGTTCGGACTGGACAGATTTCCCCGACACAGTAATAACAACAGCAGGATACGGACGTGGAGGAGAAGCACCTGAGGTCTCTGGAACAACGTGAGGTTACACAGCATCTCCCAAAGTATGATAATCAGAGGCCGGCCTGCTCCGCCTAATTATATCAATCATCATTTGAAATGGATTATTGCCGCCCCGTCGGGAGCCGTCGCGGCGCCTCTGCTCATCAGCGAAAAATTGAAATTCAAAGCACCTGAAGCCCAAATTAAAATCCCTTCCTGGATCGTCTGTTGATTCTCGTTGTCCCTCTCAGTGTCACGTGACTCCGAGTCGGCGGGAAACTTTACAGCTCCCGAACCACCGACCGCCGTCGTGTTGACACGCCACCTTACAGCCGGACTCGTCTCCTTTTTATCGCCCGCTTTCCTCACAAGTAATTAACGTCCTCGTTGGCAGACGAGTTCGCAGCCCTCCCGTGATATCACACGTCTGCTACAAGTTGTCCTGCAGAGAGACGAACACACACGGATGAGCTGGTGTGAACGTTTCGTAAGAAGTATTGTGTTGCTGTATGTTCAGCTGCCAGAAAATAAGTACACATCTCCGCCGCATTCCTGCGACAGATGGAGTCGGAAAATTCTAATTTGGAAAGTGGGTTGTGCACACACACACACACATGCATGTGGGGTTGGATGCACGCACGCCTGTCCGCGCAGTGACTTCCTCCATTGCTCGGTTTCAGGTTACCAGGCCTCCCTCTCTCATCTCTGCCGTATTTCAGTCTGTCTTCTTCTCTGCCGGCTCCTGGAGTCTGGCTGTCTGCTCCCTAAATAGAGTTGACCTCAGTACAAACTTGGTGCTGCTACTGTCTTTAACTCTGCATGAGAAGCGCCGCATATATAGGACATGTGTGTGTGTATGTGTGTGTGATATAGAGAAAATATATAAAACAGCATACATGACCCACATAAACCGATTGACGTACAAACATAGTAAACTGTGTTGTTCACTGCTGATGTTTTTCCAGTGATGCAACCAAACGCAACCACGTCATGTTAACCACAATCCCGTTGTTCATCCTGACGTACAAACCACATCCAGTGCAGGCCGACAGGCATCGATACCACTGGGACTCACAAACGTAAACACTATGTTTACATGTATTTGACGGAGGAAGAGTTTGATTGTTAGTGGCACAGAAACAGAGATGATTCTGCAGCTGCATGTCGGCACGATCAAGCTGAACTACTTGGCCGTTTTTTTTCCCCCTTAGTTAAGTGAAAGGGTGCAACATGGGTTAATGGAGAACTCGTTAAAATTTGAGAGAAATGTGTGTATTCACATTAGTGTTGGTGAAGACCTCGTTGTCGCTCCTGAGGTCGACTGTGAAAGCTGTCGCGTCACCTCCAGTCTGTCAGAAGGATTCTGCCAAATCCGGCGACTTTCTGGAGTCGAGCGTTAGAAATAAATATCGAACCGAGTGATAATTAATCACAGCACAACTGTTAATAGATATCTCTAAAACTTTTGCAAATACAGGCGCACACGTCACGGTTTTATTTTGAGTTTTGAGAGTTTTGAGACTCATCGCACCGTCATCCCGAGGACAATAGCAGATGGAGACAGACAACGACGATGGACACTCGCACAAACCGAATCGCCAAAGAAAATGTAACCGGGACTTGGCAGGTAGGAAGGAGAACAGAAGCCGCGTGATAATCTGACATCAATCACACTTCCACTGCAGCCGTAACTCACTGCTGCACGTAATGAAAAGGTGTGTGAGCCGCACCAGCAGATGCATCCTGGTCGGTAAAGATTACCGTGCATGCAACATATTAAATATGATACCCCGTTTGGATGATACAGGACGACCCTTTTTTCAAGTTGCTTCAGATGTTGCTCATCCGCCCTTTAAACTGACCTTTGTGTGCTTGGAAAATTTGTTTATGCTCAGGGCCTCCTGACCACATCAAAATACGTCTTTAAAAAACATCGTATCATGTACGGTGGCCTTTGCTGTTATCAGTACGGAGGCCAGGCCGACTTCCCCAGGCTGTCCTCGCTCTCCTCACAGTTTGCTGAAAGGAGAGTCGAGTCCGTGCCGCCGATGTTTGTAGGGCAAACGGAGCGAGCGCGGCTGTTCTCAGCCAACGTGAGTTCAGGGGGAAAAAAGGGGTTAATTAGGTTTAATGCAGAAGTGTTATTCACTCGCCGCCTCCGGAGACGCTGATTCAGCAGAAACAAAGAAGAAAGGTGACTTTAAAACGGCCCTTGAAGGTGGCAGCGTTTAACCGCAGGAGGACGGACGGTAGATCAGCTTCCTTCCTTTCATACTATGTGACTTGTGCACGGCAGACATACGTGCATGCAGAGAGGCGTTCGTCAGATGTCTCATGCACTTTACACTGATGAGATGTATTTTTAAACAATGCACGTCTTGAAAGGTTGTGGCCTGAACTTCATGCACCTCTTACATTCAAGAACTTTCTTCTGTTTACGTGCATGTAGTTGCTGTGATGGTGGAGTTGACTTTGAGCCGCTGTGAGTTCTCGCACGGCCAAATTTAGAAGAGTGAAAGTGTCGCGGCTGCAATCGTCTGATGGCAGATAAAAGTATTATCAGCCAATTAAATGGTCGTTATCAGAGGTAATCTGGAGAGTCCTCCTCTACCTGCTGGAGTTCAAGCGGCAGATGCACCCTAGTGGCCGTATAAATAATGAGACGGGCTGAAGCTCAGGAACGTCATTAGCGGTGTTTTATTGCCTGGAAAGCTGGCCCACTTTTACACGGCAAAACTTTCAACACACACTTGCACATATTCTGAAGCGGCGCTGCAACAATCCTGGAACCCTAACCCCCGAAAGAAGGGTTGCAAAGGGACAACAGCTGCTGCGATGGAGAGGTCACAGAGAGAGATCAGCCTCCTGTGGCTCGGGGAGTTCATAATTAACATTTCCACCTGGTATATTCTCCATCTTTTACACCGTCAGACCACGAGGCTTTGAAAGCTCCGCAGAGCTTTGGCAGATCAAAGCCGTGGAAACCGGCTTCCTCAGACTGAGAGACATCAACCCAATTACCTTTCAAATATTCACTCTACACATGTTACCAGTTAAAGCAGGCTGGGACTCCTCCAGGTGTCGGAGTAGAACAGTAACAAAGGAAGGAAGATTAAAACAATTCATTTTAGGAGGTTCGCTGATGAACTCAATGATCCTTTTTTGTCTTATACACCTGAACATATGTTGAAATCAACTTTGACATTTTGGGGAATATGTTTATTTAATTCCTTTTACTTGAATAACAGTGATACTGTTCACTTGCTCACGGAGCCAGTAGCTAATTAGCTCGTAGTTGTAGCACCACTTCTGCACGGTGATGTCTGTTAGTTGTGTCATTATTTCGGGAAAAGTTTTGCAAGAAAGTTAACCGAGAAAACAACTTTATTTTTTAAATAAAATAACTCAAGTTAACTCTTTATCTCAGGAGAACGGAGTAAATAAAATGAGTGAATGAATGGCCTTCAAGGGCTTCCGTAGCTAGCCTTACCATTTATGCTAAGCTAAGCTAATTGGCGGCATCATTTCGTATGTTTCCTAAAAATGTCGAACTGCTCCTTTAAATGGTCGTATTCAAATGGATCAGCTCTGTGGCCGAGGTAGAACTTCTTCTATATCGACGAAGAGCTTCACAGAATACTGAGAGGATCTCGCAGTGTTTCTTTGGCGTCCTGTCACATGAGGATAAATTGTTTTCCATTTACCGTTTCCGTCCAAAAAAGACAAACCACAAATGACGGCGTGTGTGTGTGTGTGTGTGTGTGTGTGTGTGTGTGTGTGTGTGTGTGTGTGTGTGTGTGTGTGTGTGTGTGTGTGTGTTCTAGTGTCAACACAGTAGCTGTGCGGGCGAAAGGGAAAATGTAAGAAGAAGCAGCAGCAACAGACAAAAGGACAGAAATCACTGAGGGAAAGAATTTTGTGGAAATGCAGAAAGTTTCTGCCGCCGTCGTCGCGTATTGACATTCTGTCTGTGATCACGGATGATTAGCAGATCTCCGTCCCCGAGGACGGGAGCACACATTAAGCCCTTCACTCTCCCTGCTGCACGGAGCCTCTCTGGGGAGGCGGAAATCACTCAATGTTCTGGAGATGTGCAAACGCACGATCTGTGTGTGTGTGTGAGGGATGGATTCTGAATATTTGGATGAGGAGAGTCTGCGGTGGAGTAATGCTGGATAACGGCGTCACTAAAGAGACGAGGGGACAGATGCCGAGGACAGGAAGGTAATTCTGGGAACCGTGTCAAATCAGGAGTTACCAGTTGGCCTGAGAGACGCAGGACACACAGACGGTCGGTCAGTTTCAAAGCAGCAGCAACTCTGAAGATTCAATAAACCAATTCCGTGTTGCTTTGGTCCTCTCGGGGCTGTTAGCTGCCTCTTAGCTTTAATTCTGGAGTTTACTGTAATGATGTTATACTGATTCCTCTGGAAAAACAGGCTCCTTTTGAAATAGATCTCCTGCGGAGAAGAAGAGTTACATAGATTAATTAAATTGGCTTCATTTATACACAATAAACACCACAAGCAGCGCTGCAACCGAGCACATTGACCGTTGTTGTCGACCCTGAAATCGAAGTCACAGGTTTGTTCCTTCACCTCTCCTGTGCAGAAACACTCGTCACCTTCCTCTGCAGCCGGTGAATGATTGATGCCAGCTCGGTTCACGGACGTCACCACGGCGCTCACAGGCCGAAGTCTCGGCCGCCTCTCTTGTTGCGACGCACGTCCACTTCTTACAAACCGTCCCTTTTTTAAAGTTTAATGCAGCTCCATCACGCTCAGCCCTCCAGTGTACTTTGATGAATCTTTGCATTGAGAGGAGACGGAGACACCCTCAGCTTCTCTTCTCCGTCCTAATGTGTGGCATTGAGTTGTGCAGTGTGCCGAAAGACTGGCCTTTAGGTACCGGGTCCATTAGGTGCTGTGCAGCAGACTCATTAACTTCCTATAGTCTGTTTCATTAAAGGTTTATCTCCCAGGTCTCATTCTTCCTATGTGTGGAATATACTCGTGTTGAGGGTTGTTCCTTCTGCCGTTCGTGGTTCATGGGGCTGCCGTGTCATCAAGGACAGAGGGCGTCGTGCTGTACTGATTGTAAAGCTCTATGAAGGCAATATAATTTAAATAAAATTGGGGCAAAGCCTAAAAGAAGTCAACAGGTGTCACATCAGGGGACCGAAGGAAACAGCCAGGTGTGATGATGGAGACAAACAACCCTCAAATATATAAACTCCACCTAATGCTGTGCAACCAGAACTTCTAGGAAGGTCAGGAAGAAGGTTTGGCCGAGGTCAAAATATAAAACTTGAGTCCTGGTGGAAAATGTCAGAGCACTCAGAGCATCACAGATGAGAGAGAACGTCCGTGTCCATCCATCACTTCAACTCCAACAGCCTCACTCTGCTGTGGTGCACCGCTACTGTTTCCCCCTTCTGATAAAGATACGTATCTTCTTCTCACTTCTGGAGAAACAACTTGATCTTTTCACACTGATAAACGGACGAAGGGACGGCAGCCTCGTTCCTGGAGGAAGTGGCGGCTCCACGGAGTCGCACGCGTGTGCAGGATCCTTGAAATGACAACGAGTTGCGTGATCATAAACAACCGTGCGAAAGGATGTCGGGCGAATGGATAACTTGGACACACACACACACACACAGATAATTTCAGGCTGGTCGGGACCGATTATCTGCTTAAACGAACCTGCAGTCTGAGATGTTTACTGACATTATCTTGCTGTCAGCCGCTGGATCAGAAATCCTGCCTGGTTACAGCAACTGTTAGCTCGTAGCATTATTTAGCACGAGCTGTTTGAGGGACATTAAGACTCCAACGAACCTCCTGCTCTCTCGGCAAAACAATGTATTTCATTCAAAAAAAAATGAAGATGATTATGTGCAAACTTCTCCAACAGATAGATTCATACTTCATATTATAGCCATGATACACAAGCACACAGTAAAATGCGTGTTGTCACTGTCACTGCCAGCGTCTCCCGATAGACAATCAATACACATTATAAGTTCCTTTAATCTCCAGCTTTTGTTGTCCATAATGACTGTTATCAGCGACCCGCTCTCTCCCCCGGCGGCTCCACGCTCCGTCTCTCCGCCGTGGTCGTATTAACTCAAGGTCGACCTCTTTTAACCCTCCGTGTCAACTCATTTATCCACCTCAACCCGGCCGCTACGCCTATATTGGTGTACAAGATCCCATCAGGCCAACTTGGAGCCACCACCCTTTCTAATTTTGTTCAATTTGAGCTTGTATTTCCTGGGATGCCCTGTAAAATGTTTTCAATTTTAGGATATTATACTTTTATTAGAGACGGTGGGAGCGTACAGAATCAGGAGATGGAGGGATAGAGGGGGACTAGAGGGACCTTTATATCTGAGAGCACTTTCATCTATCCTGGTCTGCTGCTCTCGGCTGTGCAATATCACCGTATTTATAGACTTTACACCATCCATGCCGTTTGTATGTGCGTGTGTTCAGCCGATGATCCTAATGATCCGTCCATACTGTTGATTTAGACAGAAGATGGAATGAAACCGACAAATGTGACACTGTAAAACAGGAGAAATGAAGTCAGAACGTCCTTGGCGGATCGTACATATTCGTCTAATTGGTACTAGGATGACGAACCTTCAGTTCCACTGCAGTGGTTTGTGTCTCTGGTCTCAGGGAGACTTTGTCCTTCAGTGTCAACACCCCACCGTTCACAGTGTGAGGATGGTTGGATAAGGATTGACCCCTCCGGCCCGTCTGTTGGACCGGGGCCAGCCAGGAGAACGTCAGCCTAGCTTAGCATAACGACTGGAGGCGGCGGGAGAGGAGCATCGCTCTGTCAAAGGTTATAAAAAATGAATGGGAACCACCTGAAGGTTCGCCTGACAACCTCACAGCGATGACAAGACGGAGCGTCGCTGCTCCCAGCGAGGAAGTCCGGGACAGAGTCAGAGAACAGTAACTGGACTTTTTAACACTTAAAACAATCAGTGAGCTTTAGATGTGCCGGTCGGAGGATGTTTCCCTTGTTTCCAGGATCGTCCAGGCTTTCGGTTCTTATCTCCCTTTCAATCTCTTGGCAAGAGAAGCCAAAGAGACGGTTTGGCAATCGTATTCAAACAGCATGTAGACACTGAACATGAGTGGTTGGGTCTGTCATCTCACAGCAAAGAGCTGCTGGGTTCAGACCCGCCAGACGTTTGTCCTTGTGGTGCTTATGCCTGACTTCTACTCCCAAACAGACGTGGAGGCGAACGGCTGCGGACGCTGCGGACACGTAGCGTTTCTGTTTATACGTCTTTCTGGAGTTCCAGTTTTATTAGTATCGGAACCAGAAGGCAGGTAAGTCGTCAGAGAAGCTGTGTGTGGCGTCTCTCTGCCGACAGGCTGCTGTTCTACACCAGATCTTATCACAATGGACCGTCAGGTCTGTGTTGATCTGTCGCAGCGTCTTGGTCGGACGCTGGAGATACTGCTCGCAAACAGGTTTAAATGTCTCTTGACCAAGTGGGTAGATTGTTGACTCTAAACTGCCTGTAGGGGTGAGCGGTCGTTTGTTTCCATAGCGATCGTCCTGACGACCTGTCCAGGACGCCCTCGCCTCTCGTTCGATGTCCGCCGGGATGTGAAACACGTGTGATTTTCGGAAGGGATGTATTTAGACCTGTATTAGAAAATATAAGATCAGCCTCAGAGGAGTGGATTAAGGCTTCAGGGGGAGTTTGAAATGTTTATTTTTTGACACTTTCCCCCATCTTGACAGCCACGTTTCAAGTCTCCAGGGGGTTGGGGGGGGGCGTGCGGTATATCTTACAGTCTGGGTTGAGTTTTGCTTAAATGTGTTTATGCACATCATGTGTATGTTTCACTGGGTTTGTGCAACTAAGGCGATTAAAAAAAGGGATGATAAAAGACGTCGCTGGCTGCTGCAGATAAGCTCGCGCGGCGCCGCTATCATACAGACATTTATCACTTCTTCACTCGATAAGCTGCCGTTCCTTGTAACCAGTCTGCCTCCTCAGATTAAAAGATCCCCCCAAAAAAAGACCATTTGAAGATTTGAGTTTATTGCTACTCTGTTTTGGAGACGCCTGCATCATTAAAAACCATCTTCATTTACATTTTCCGAAGACGCAGATAACAAAAAGCAATTTATCAACAATATGTTCAAAATATAAAAAAAAGTATTTCCAAGAAATAATGAAAACGCGGGAAAACAACAAGCGTTCTTGTGATTCCTCTGAAGCCTTTCTGATGTTTACCCTTCACTTCTTCCTCCTCATCATGCTCCTCTCCCTCCCGCCTGCCTTTGGTTTCCTGTTATTTCCCGCAGCCTCGCTCGGGATTTTATGCCTAATTACAGCGCACAATAAACTGAAGTAGGTTTTTCATTATTCATCTTGAAGCGAGCTGTAATAGCATTCAATGTGTTTTTCTGTACGAGTTATTGCACGACGGCAACAAACAAACGTTATTAGACGGGGTTCATGTGAGAGATCATCAACAATAGGACCAAGAAGATTCAAACCTTTGTGTGTTTGAGGATACAAGATCAGAAACGAAGAGTCGCCGGTTTTAAATATTCATCCAGATTTTAAATTAAAAGCGTCTTCTATCACCTCACCTTTGCTCCTGATAATAAAGGACAATGTGAAGGTTATTCAAGACACTTGAGAGCATCTCGCCAGCGTCGAATGAGATAAGGAAGTGTACAAATCACGGGGGAGCCGATTGTTTCACTTTATAAAACATTACGCAATGATAACGGATAATTAATGAGTTCTTTGAACATCTACAATCCTCCCCACAGCAAGCTGAGGTAACTGTGTGCCTCAATTGAAATCTGATGTGCAGATTAATGGTACCTACGTGAGTTATGGGGTGACGGGAAGAAGATGAGCCCAAGAACCGACCAGCCGGGCGTACGAGTGTCGGTCAACATGCTCAGAGGTCTGTCAGCCCTCTGCAGCAGCGGGGGGGCTCTCGCCCTGTGGGTGCAGTGTGGAGAGGAACACATCCGCGATTGTGATTTCCAGATACAACGTGAGCGATCCGAGTCAGCAGGACAAACAAACTGCAGGACGTGAGATGAGAAGACGGAGGTCAGTTTGACACCGACAGCGAGGACGGAGCTTCGTCAAGGCAAGAGTCTTTCTGTGTTGGCCAACGAGTGAACAAAACATGTGGAAGGGAATTACAGCCGGGCTGATTCCTTCACTGCCTCCACCGTAATCCTGCTGTTGTTGTTGTCTGTATCGAACGTGTTCGTATTGAACTTTTAATGATTTGTTTGTGCAAAAAAAAACAAAAAAAAAAAAAAACAGGCTAATGGACGTCGAAAGCCCGCGAGGCCGATGAGAAGCAGCAAATCTAAAATCAAATAATTGTGCCTGGCTCTGTTTATCAAAACTAATTTGGCTGGAGGCTTAAAACGAAGAGGCAGTTTTGTCCGGGGTTCATTAAAGTAAATTCAATTGACATTACTAAAATGATAATCACCCCGGTGTGCTTAAAAATAAATGTGAGGAAATTAAAGAGATCGCTTCAGGGTGCTATATTGACATTCCGATAGTAGCAGAGCATCAAATTACACATATATAAGTTGGATAAGATAACCAAGTCTTGTGTTTTGTCCCCTCGAGTGGAGCATCGGTAATTGTTTATATGTATTTGTGAGTTCAGCGCCGGCCGTGATTGATTTGTTTCCCCCCAACATGTAAGCAGTTGTGTTTTTAAAGGAGCGTCAAGGTTTCCGGCGGTGCGCAGGACTTATCCCGCGTGTTACAGGCTACAACTAATCATCCTTCGGGGGCATTATTGTCTGTGTAATATTCAGTTGTTTATCTGTCCCAGCAGATCTGGATGAAATATTTTCTCCCGGTAAAAAAAAACTCTCATTGTTATTCAGCGAATGAGCCGAGGCTTTGATGCATTCATGAGAGCTGCTGCAGATAAGAATGCAGTTCCATTGTAACCCCAGTTAATAGGTTTGGGAGCGAAGGAATGGCATTTTAAAGAACACAAACAAGTAGAATAGTTTTTTTTTTCTTCGGCTCGATGCTACAGCGGCTGACAACCGGAGTGTTTGTCTCGGTGATACACATGCTGCCTTTGCACAAAGGTCAAAGCGGGGGAAAAAAAAAGGTTACCTCTTAGCTTGTGTCACCGGGTAATAGACTCGGGAGCAGGCGTGTTTATGATATCACGTGAAATATCACAAGGAAAGGCCAAGTTTCAGTGTCAACATGAAGGCGAAATACGAAGGGAAATATGAGGTTTCATATCAACATATTGATGCTGCTTTATATCAGTTCTCCAACATTGTTCACACTATCCTCAACATTTTCCGGCCTTTGTCAGTCACTCCCCATGACCGACAGTGGAGAAAATAATGAAACAATAAAGCTCTAGAATTATAGATTTGATTGGCGGTGGACATAGCAGAGCAATTAGCAGCTATACAGCCTGACATTCCCGCAATAGAACACATTAGTCAAGATAAATTCATGTGTTGATTGGCAACTCTTTGCCGTCAACATCGCCATGACAAAGTATTAAGATCTTTCACCTGATTGTAGTATTTAAACTGTCGGTATACCTCGACAGTGTGCCTCTACTTCCCGCTACATGGAAAGGTAAGCTGATATATACCGGTTCAGGGGGCCACCTTATTGCCCTGGTGACATCATTTGGAAATGTTTGAAGTCTGCGAAGTATCGATGAGGGAATGAAGCTGCAGTATCGAGGTCCAGCTCCCAAACTGAAGTCTGTAAGTTCCTCCCTCTCCCCATCCGCTAACATGAAGGGGGCGGGATTTATGAGCTTTACTGCGACCGGCCACCAGGGGGCGATTGAGCCCTCTTGGCTCCATTTATGCTTCCATGACGTCCATCTCTATATATCTCTGCTGCAGGCTAAAGAGTTTAGAGCCACAACAACATCATAAACTGAAAACTGCTCTCATCTGCTTGTCTGTGCTCGTTTGACTCAAATATACCTGCTGTTACAAAACGCTGCGTCTTCAGCATCTAGAACAAAGAAGAAACAATATTCACTCATCTCAAATCATCTCAATTGTCGTCTCTCCACAGGACCCGTCGGTGCAGAGGCAGCTTGCAAATCAAGGAAATCACATTCGACATCACATCACCGTCTTTACCTGCGAACCAGAAGATAAGAATAATACTGAATGTGTTCCACAGTACGTTGATACGAGACCCGCACACGGCGACCGTCTACTGGAGGGAAACACACGTGCTGGAGATGTTTCCTCGCTCTTCGTTCCCTAAGTGCGTATTCATTAGTGTCTCTGTGGGCCGAGACGACCGACCGCCCGGTCGAAGTGCAGGTGGCTTCATATTTATATTGGACTATAAGTGCTCAAATTGTCATTGCAGGAGACGTTTGATTCATTTGCAGCTGTGTGTTCAGTAATGCATCAATAAGAAGACGTCTCGCGGGGTCTCAAGGGGCTGCTGGAGGTTCTGAATTCACAGTCAATTAATTATTGCGTATTATTTTAAGAATATGTGGCGTTAATGCAGAGGTTGTATAGTTAGTTACTGTTTGCTATCAGATGTATTTAAGCTGCTGCTGATTGTATATGACAGGTAGATATTTAGATTAAATAAGTGGCAACTATTTAGTGGAATTACACTTAGCTTACTTCAATTAATTGAGTTAATCCAATGAGTGTTTTAATGGATCATCACTTGTTCCTCAGCAGGGACTTCATGGAGCGGAAGATACTCAGATTACACTTTGGTTGCAGATTTGTTTGAACTTTCATCCCATTTACCTCCAATTAAATTAAAATAAATGCATAAAAACTCAGATTCAGAGGGGGTTCGACCTCTTTCTTTGGCTCCTGATGTAAATAGATTTAGAATAACCGTGTATATCCGATTATTTCATGCAACCTTTAGTCTTTGTTTCTTGATGTTTCCTCTTCGAGCCAACGCGGCTCCGTTGCAATTCAGGATAAATGAGGAGGAATGGGACACGTCTTAATGAGGATTTTTTTTTTTCTTCCTGCTTTGCATGTAATTAGTTTGTTAAAGCAGAAACAAAAACGGGCATGTCTCAGCAAATGTGTAATGGAATTTTAATTAAATTTGCAAATCACGCTTGAATACTTAAAGCCATCAGACGGCGGCCGTTCATCTGCTGACATGTTTTAAAGAGGAAATTGTTTTCCGTTCGTTCGCGGTTGCACATCAGTGAATTACGCAATATGTTTTATCAGTTTGTTTGTGTTTAAATTAATAACGGTACTTAATGTGGTGAAAAAGGCGGCCGCGAGCCTCACATCCTTCCCTCCGTGGCGTGTAGCCTCCTCGTGTTGTGGGCTATAACTCTCCCCAGGATTGGATGTGTCAGATGTACAGAGGCAACCAGGTAATGAGATGTAGATTCCCCACATTCACACCAGTTTTCAAATCCCGTGTCGCTTCCACACCGCATCAGCAACACCTGCACGGTGAGGAGACAAGGAGACGGAGGCGGTGATACCGAACAAAGAGGGCGAGAGGGTTAACAAGTGCTGAGGACACACGAGGAGATCCACCGTGATGATAACAGGCATTGAAGGTCCGACTGGGCCGAGCTTGGCATCGATCACCGGCGGACACGCAGCAGAATGTGTGTTACTGCAACAAATGCATGTGAACAGGCAGCTCAGATCTGCGTAACCACGGAGAGACAGACAGAACTGCCTGAATAATTCAGTGTGTGTGTGTGTGTGTGTGTGTGAGGGAGAAAGAGACACTTAATCACGCATATGATTAGTATTTTTTTTAATTAATGTTGAAGATCAGATAAAACTTTCCCACCGAGGGAAATTTATCTCCGAATCAGTGCTGCTGCTAAACGAACATCAAGAAACCGGCTTTAATCCAGAGATACATTCACATCAGTGCTACAACACACAGAACATCTGCGTACCTTGGATACCTGGACATCCTAAACTGCACTCGGCGGCTCGCCTGAGGGGGGGAAGCAGATACTCCGGGTGGAGGATATGAAAGGGGTCGGCGATTATCTTCTGAGGCAGCCTGCAGCCTGACCGCTGCCTCCTCAGGGCCTGGAGGGGTTGGCGCCCGCCTGCCTCCTGCAACCTTCAGAGCCGCCTGCACCGGAGAATTGGAGCTCACGTGGACAGAAACGCCGGTCAATGTGTTGTTACCCTCCGTCCCCGCTCACACAAGGAGCCTCTAACAAGGTAATGCCGACCTGCCACTCAACGCAAATTGGCACAGCGAGATGATCCGGTAGTTCGTCGGTCGGAGGGGAAAATTATATATATTCATACTTCCAATAATTTCCACAACGGCATGTGGTGCGATCTATAATTACTTTACCCCTTATTAAAGAGAAATTGCCTCTCCTCCCCGCATGCTGAAAAACATCTGATAGCGTGTGTCGATGGCGCCTCCCGCGACGGAGACCTGAGCTCATATTCCATAAGCATCATTCTGCACAAGGCTGAAAGGTTGTGAAGTACCACACCGACGGAAAAGACACAAAAAGGGGCGAAAGATTGCAAAGTGCAATCAAACCGCTGCGGAGAAAGGACTTAATGTCCATTGGGTGCAAATTGTAGCCGAGCTCAGCGTCCCCGTGTTGGAAATAGAACCGGACAAAAGGCAGGAAGGGAACAAATAACAGGAGTCCTGCTGATCACACATGCTGGAGTGTTGCACAGTGGTCTCGCTCACAAGTGAATCTGCTGAGGTGAGAAGCAGAGAGAGAACTTAGTGGGAACATAAGTAGATTGTGTGAGAGTGTGAGAAATGGAATGATTATAGGATTTATTCTTCTGCATCACCAACCACCCAAAATCAACCAAATCAGGTAATAAATGTTATTAATTCTCCTTTTCAGAGGGAAGTTTGGTCAGAAGAGCTGCAGGTCAGGTGAACTCCAACCTGTGAATCATCTGTGGATGTTGGACAGACTGAGATACTGGTGACCCGTCCAGAATACGTCCTGCAGGCGTCCTCGCTGTGCTCCGGTGGACGGAGCCCTCGGTGACCCTGAGCAGGAACAAGTGGTCGAATATATAACGGACGGATGATTTAACGACTGAAAGGCAAACAGTAACTCCTCTGTCTGTAGTTATTCTACCTGCCTGTGCGCTGCAGGAGTCCGTCGGAGTGGAAGGACGCTAACGGCGCCGCACAGTTTGTTTGCTGTGGAGCCTTCGATTGTTTTCATTGTTAATACTTCACATAAATCATTCTGCTTTCTATCACTTACTGGAGCTTTGACCGCGACCACGTCTTATCCATCCTCTGTTTACTCTGGATTCCACTCACCTGGCCGGCCCCGCCCCCCCCTGACTCACCTGTTTCCTATCAGCTAATCAGTCCCTCTGTTTGTATCCCGTCCCACTTCCTCTCCTCTGAGCCAGCTGGTCTGGGTTTCCACTGTTTGAACTCCGGTCCTGCTCGCCTTGTGTGCTGACCTCCTCCGATCCTTTGGACTCCTCCTCATCTGTCTGACGTCTGTCTGCCTTCCCAACATGATGACCCGGTTCGACCTCTGCTTGTTTATTAAACCGACGCTGCACCTGCCTCATATTAAGAGATGATTGCATCTCATATTGATGCCAATGAGTCAACAACAGTTGTTATAATTTGAGTTATTTGAACTCGTCTGCTCGTCACCCGGCTGCCAAATGGTCGCTTGTGTTTGGCAATGAGAGTGAGGAGGTTTTGGTGTCTGGGGAGCCGGGAGCGCCGTCACCTCACGCTGAGGGGTCAGAATGTGTCGGATGAACGTGTGTCCTTCCCTCACCATCATATTAATAATGAACGACTGCAAATACTGAGCTTCTGCTGTTCATATCACTGTAGAGTCGCCTGTTGCAGATGGAGCGGCACATCTTCATTTCATCTCCGCTGCCTCTGCGTTGAACAACTAACCACCCGCTGACAAGAAGGAGGCGTGTCAGAGGCCATGAAGGATCCCTCCAACACTCATTAGGGGAGATTCTGTTGAGAGACGTCCTGATGAGAAACTGACAGGAGTTTCATTACCATCAGTTCCCTTTGACACCGACTCGGCGGAAGATACGACCGGCAGCGAGTCTGAAGGTGTGCGAGGCGTCACGAGGGCTGAGTGGGGAGGACGGAGAGGATCACATCTAATTAGACGGAGACATTGGTGGTGAATGTGGGTGAACTGATGAAAGCCTGGTGAAATACTGTAGTGGTGCTAATATATTCCAGCTGGCAGCAGATACAGTAACTGGAGGTGTGATCGGTCCCTGTGCATGCACATGCTTTGTATCAAATGTCCTTCACAGATCTAACAAACAAACAGATTTAATAAGGGCGGCAGCATGTTTCAGATTCCAGCTGAGACATGGACACCTGCCGTCGTAGATAGTCATGGACGCTGATCCGACCACTCAACCACAACCGTAATCCATGTTTTGTTTGTGTTCGACTGTAAAGCTAATATGAGCCAGCCTGTATTATAATCTGTTCATGAGCTTTACTGCCTCACTTCTTCATGGTCGCAGAGCACCGGAGATGTGTCGCACCCTGAAACGACCATCGGCCAATCACAGGAGACGTTCAGGCAGACGTACTCACACTCGCCTGATTTATGTTTCTGGAGGAAGCGTGCGGTTCAGTTAACAACGTTGTTCTGCAGGATCTTCAGCTTCAGCACATATTTATATGATGTACAAACTTAACGCAGCATTTAAAGACAGAGAATTAAAAACTGGGGCCAGACAACCATAAATCTTTGCTCTTCGGGAGCAGAACTCCCCGAAGCAGAACGATCACCGTCGTCCAATTTGTGTTGCGAGTTTACAAAGTAAACAAAAAAAATAATGTTGAGGCAGCTTTGACGTTTTGGAACAACTGAGAGCTTCTGTTTTGCTTCTCCTCAATTACGCCGACGTCCACGACCGTAATGATTCTATTTCCCTTCTCTCAGTTAATTAGAGGGAATTCAGACTCTTCAGCCGGCTCGTGTTTGTCCTCAAAGAAATGAACCAATGAAGTCCTGGTAGGCATCAATAATGGTTAGCTGTCATCTCCTTTTTAAAAGCAGAAAACATTTTTCCCTAATAGCTTTGGAAGATTCTCTGAACAACAGACTGTTCCTGCCTGCAGCTCAGAGCTCATAGACACAAGTAATACAGCAACTATGGACATGAAGCTGGGAGCTGTGAGGGACTCGGACCTCGGAGACCTCGGAGAGCTGGTCTGATCGTCCCTGCAGCACCCGACCGGTCGCAGCATCCGGTCCAGCAGCTGTGCTCGGGTTCACTGCCCTGTACATGCACCTCCACTCTGGATTTGTTCCTGCAGTTGGAAGCTCAGGATCATGTGACAGTTTCAGAAACAGTCGATCTTCCTCTGCGTGTTCATGTTGAGGCCATGAAGACCAATGAAAGTCGGTAGAGAAGTTCTCCTGTCGTCCTTTTTTAATATTAGAAATGCCCTTTTTGATTGTATTTAATCTCCTGGTGGAACATGAAGTCACCAACATGAACTCCACCTGATCTCCATCTGGTGTCCTGCTGAGTGCCGATGGCTTCGTGAGGCTGCGAGAGCAACGTAAGGACGACACACGGCAGTAACTATTACCTCATTGAGGGCTGCAGATCCTCCTGCAGGGATGATTGACTTTCAATGGCTCTGCATGTAGACGTATGACGAGCC
>CAAKHC010015917.1:7713-32612 GCA_901007825.1 Macroramphosus scolopax | reverse complement strand
GGGGGGGGGGGGGGGGGGGGGGTATGATGGACGTACGATGAAGAGACAGCGAAGTAGTCATCCAAACCTTATTTGAAACAAGATAAATGGAGTCTGTGATCCATATTGTGGAAGGTATTATATTCTGTATGTGTTTTTGGAGGTTTACATGTAGAGTGATGCGGATCTGATGCACCAGGACTCCACACGCTCTGTTTTACTGGCATCTTAACACCAAAAGATGTTACGAATAAATAAACGGAATGTGACATCACATATGAAACGGAATATTTCACTTTCATGGAAACAGATTTGAGTTTTGTTTTGACTTACCTCAGAATTTACGTGCAAAATATAAAATTGTACAAATGCAAAAAAAAAAAAAGTAAAACTCCATTAAACTGTGTTCATGTGAAAATAAGGTGTTTAATTTCTTAATTTTAAATAATAACCATTTTGTTTTAGTTTTTACAGATGTACTCTTCCATCTTGTGTTTAAATTCAAAACGTGTTGCATTGCCACTCACTATTGTCCATCGTGGAGTCAAACACAGTTTTTGGATGTCAAACGTTATCAAAAATAATTTCATTCTCCCAGATTCAAACGTCCTCGTAAGTCATGACACGAACGTGCATCCAGAACAACATAAAACACACACACACACACACATGTTTCAGACGTATGGCACCGCATGATGGAATGAAATGTTGTCGGAATATGACGATACGTGACAATATTTTCCAGTAAATATTTTTTTTCCTCTCAAACGACGCTGACTCATCTTGACACAGGCAACTGTTATCCTAGCAGACTCACTAAGGTCACTTCTATTTTCATTTTTTACACATACGGCTCACCATTTATCATCACGTCCAACATACTTTTCCTACACGTGTACTGTAGACAATCACCGGGCTAATTTCTTGAGCAGTTTGATATGGTCCGAAGCATTCGATGCTAAATGAGGAAGGATCCAACCTGCACACAGAGGTTGGTGGGTTGATCCATGGATCTAAAGGATGCAGCCCTGCCTCGTATGAACTACAGTCATATGCAACTGATGTCAGCCTTTAACATAAAGGACCCAGACGTGTCCCCTTTGTTGCTCCCCCACAATGATGCTTCTTTACACCCACTACAGATAATTGTGTCAACTCCTTCCAGTTGTTTTGAATCAGCTTTACAAAAGTCGAAATGCACAGTCAGTCCAGATTCCATAGCTGGTGTTATGCTCATCAACACATGAGCCGATCGATCCAAAACGAATGTGCCCGCCAATGTTTAATCATGCATATGACATTAATTACCATATCGCAAGCAAGGAAGTGGTTGTAAATATTGGGAGTCTCTGTGAAGCAAAATGTAACACTCAACCGTTGCACTGAACAAAAGTACAAAACCCCTCGTATGACAGGCAATATCAGAGAGTCGGGATACGAGGTTACAAAAGGATTATTGTGTCTCACACGTCTTATTCTGCTATATGACGAAGCAGGAAGCGGATCTGTAAGATGGTTAGCGTGAAGCTCCTCATCCTCAGCGCCCAGTCGGGCTCCGTGGATGCCGTTGATGCATACGGTTGTAATCGATTGGGAGGTCAGGTTGATGGGACGGGGGTACAGGGGACGGAGGTCCAGTTAGAACAGGCATCACAGTGAGTTCAGAAAGGAAAGTCCTTTTTTACAAAGGCTTCAATCTTGTTTCGGTCGTCTTGTTTCGTTGCGGTCAAACACCTGACGTCAGTCTTTCACTGAGCTCCAGAGGCCACCGGGCGACTTCACAACCTCCTTTAGCCTTTAGTGTCCGGAGGCGTGTTCAAAGTCTCTGTGAGCATCTCGTCATCACCTTCTTATTTACCATCCAGACCTCGTTCCTCTTCCTTTCTTCTCCTGGTTCGTCTCCAGTGGGGAGGACCTCACAAATACAGTATTCCCTTGAGAACAATCCTCAGTTCACCGACTTGTCAAACATATTCATTATAGGTCATCTGTAATCTCTATGTGTAGATTATGTCCTGAGCTAAATTATATAGAAATATGACACCTCTTGAAGCTGGTAGGTGATCTGGGGCCGTCCCCTCGAGTCTCTGGGCACACACACACGTTTGTTAGGAAAGTGTTGGAAGTCGGGGGGAAAATGAGCTTTAATTAAGTCTGCGTAGCTTCTCTTTGGGTTTCAGATGTCCTCTTCTCTCCCAGGAACCCACTTCGACAGCTCTTCGTGCTTTTCGTCGTATCAGGTGCTTAAAAAAATAAAGTAATTTTTGCTTGCGGCCATCTTCGTCGTTCAGTTAGTCCAGTGAATCCTCAGAAAGATGCTCCGTCAAACTTGACAGCAGCCAGGGCTTGAGCTGCAGGAGACCAGAGAGAGGAGAGACATGAGGCCTGTGTCACTTACTGAGTATCGCTTACTACTATGGTCACTACAATGGGCTTATCTGACTGTCTTCTGAAGTAGTAAGTAAGTAACAACATATTCTGAGCTACCGTAGGAGACGCTGCCCACGTTATATGATAAACATGTTATCAACTAGACCTTCTTCAGTGGATGTTCTGTGTTGTTTTTAGAGGGTCTAAACAGGATGGAACAGAGGGACTGATGGATGAACACACACTCACCTGGTAGGACTCACGCCTTCATGATGTGGGCGGAGTTTGGGAAGTCAGCGGAGGAAGGGGGAGGGGCCAGGCTGGTCGGGGAGGTGGGGGGACTGGGGACGCACTGGGCTGGAGTGAGATGGAGGGAGGAGTGAACAGACGAAGAATTCAAGGCAAAAACAAGGAAATGAGCTAATCAAAGGGAGAATATACGGTGAGTGGAGTCGATCAGACATGCGACCGTGAAGACTCCGACATCCGTGGACCTTCAGGAACAGGATCGTTACAGTTCTGCAGGCTGCACCGCCGCATGCTTTGCTAATGCTCAACTTTCAGATTTAGTTTTTATATTTACAACACATTCAAAACAACAACAGTCAACCGAAGAGCTGAGCAGGCTTTAAATACCAAAATACACAAACTAGAAGTAAATAGCAAATACAAGATGTCAGGATCAACAAGAAAAGGTGTTCAGCAAAGACGTGAAGGATTCCAGGGTCAGATATTAATAGGTGGTTTGTTCCAGAGATAAGGGGGCCACGACCTCAAAGGTGGGGTTGCTTTTATTTTTGCGACTGGATCTCGGAGCAGGGAGGCCGACAGACCAAATGCTGCTGGAAGTCCTAACAGGATGAGTTATGTCAGGGGGACAAACCCACTTAAGACCTATAAAACAGGCAATAAAACCTTCAGATAAAGCATGAAGAGGAAAGGAGCCAGGCCAGTACAGGTGTTATGAACTCCCGCTGTTTGTCCCAGTTAATGCAAAATGCAGCCGCTCGTCTTCTGACTGCAGGCGGCAAAGAAACAACACATAGAAAGACTCATGAATGAATGACTCTCAAAACCTTCGGGAGAGAGAATCTTCACACCTGGTTTTTATAGAACAGATTTGTATATCATCAAACAATCCAAAGGAAAATGATGTTTCCTAAAAATGGACAAGGGTATCTTACAAAATGAAAAGAGGACTGGGTCCAAAAACTGGGCACAGAACCCCCGATACCTTCCATCTGTTCCAGATGTTGTCGAAGGACCTTTTGATCTACACTGCAGAGACAGTCGGCCGGGGTTAGAGAGAGGCCTCGCTGCAGCCACTCAAACAGCTTGAAGTCTACGTGAAATCAGAGACGCGTCTATACGGCAAGAACACTTGGAAAACGGTATTAAAAACGTCTTTTAGTCGACGTGAGGGAATCCTGTCTCAGGGGCGAGTGGCTGTCCGTGGACGATGTGCTACCTCTGACAGCAAGAGGGTGATGCAGGCTGAAACTGATCGAAGACAGCTGCTCATAAAGGAGGAAGACAAGGGGTCAAACGCAGAGGAAGCTTGTTAACGTTAGCACGACGACAAAGCCGACACGCTGACGTTAATTAGTTAATGTTTACCAGTTCAGTGTGTCCACGTCTGCCATTAATCACTCAACCCAAAGTCCAGCTGATAGTAATGACACACATCAAACCTACAGACGCTACAATTCTCTCCAGTAAATGAATTAGAAATCACGGCTGCCATGTTCATTCAAACAGCTCTTATTGCTTTCACCTGTGATTCCAGACCGTTGCGAAACATGTAATAAAAAAAAGGTCACGTTGGAGTTCAGCCGGGAGCCGGATGAATCATGGAGGTGTGTGCAGGAATGTTCATGACACGTTCCCGTCATCCCTCACCTGACAGAATCCGGCTGCGGCGAGAGGCCTCAGCGGCCAGAGCGCAGGAGATCTCGATACGCTTCTCCTGCTCCTGCAGCTGCTTCTCGGAGCTGACCGGAGCTCCGCCTCCTTCCACCGGGCCGTCCAGCAGGGGAATCATGTTCTGCAGGCTGAGGACGGAGGCAAGGACAGACGGGTTTGATTAGTCACAGATGATGATCATGTTCAATATGGCAGCCGTGTTCATGTTTAGTAAAAAGTCCACTTGCAATTGACAGTTTTGGGTGAATCAATAATCTTCACTTTGCTTTCAGTGTTTCAGCAGCTGAATCAGATACAAATGCATTAAAGGAAACTTGACTCCTGACTACTTGTCAATGTCCTTGGACCAGTTTGAGGAGTTGGTGGTTCGTCTGTCTTTAATGGGATGGATCGCATGGCTGAGTGAATGACCTGCCCGTCTTATATTCTATTTGGTCGGGATCTCAAACCCCTTTTGTCTCTTAACTTTGAAGTGTGTTTGGCTCAGTCTTTAAGTTAAAAACCGACTTCAGTCGAGCCTTCAGGGAAACGGTCTTAACAAAGATGTATAGAAATACACATGAGTCAGAACTCACTTTGATTTGGCAATAAGGGTCTTGATCCGCTCCAGTTTTTTCTGCTTTTCCTTTTGCTCCTCAGGGCTCAAAGGAGTGTTATCCTCCACATCCAGGTAGCGCTCTGGGATTATAACCTTGTCAGGCGCCATCAACTAAAACAGACAGAGAGAGTAAGAGTTACTGTGCTGCTCTGCTGAGGCAACGAGAACCGAAGACGTCCTGCAGAGAGCTCCATTAGAATATGTCTTATTTAAACAGCAGCTAAAAGGTTCATCGTGGTCATTTAAAGCCATGTTTAGCCATTTAATTCATTTTTACATTGGTCATTCTGTCATTTATTTTAGTCAAAATAAAATGTTTGTTTCCTTTTTAGTTTCTGCTGTGTTTCTGTATCTACAGCTGGGTTATATTTGTGTACAAGAGGAGGCAGAGGAGTTGTAGTTTATATATAATCTTCCTCAGTCATGCCTTGCTTGGACAGCAGGATGCGACGAAATATTAAATGAAATGAAAAATGATATTGACTCAAATGATCGGAGGGAGCGGAGGAGTGTCGGCGGTTAGCCGATCTCACCTCTCTGCTGATGTCAAGGTTGAAGTGTTCGGGTTCAACCTGGATCCGTCTCAGACGAGCGATCTCCTCCCGGGGGGACTCCAGCCCCTGACCTCGGACCGCTGCCTCCAGGTCGTTGATGTCGATCTCATGCGCTGTCAGACGTCTGCGAACCTGACGACATCATTAAGGTTATATACGGAAATTCATAATCCATAATCGCTATAAGGCTTGCCAACAAATTGAATGTAATTTTACCATAACACACAGTATAAATCTGATTTTAACCTCAATTATGGGATTAATTAATGCCACTGTGATAGCTTGTGTTTTGAAAGTAGACAAGGATGACTCGAAGGAACCAACTGAAGGTGTTTGATTTGTGCTGAGTGAGCAGATTTAATATTTAGAAGTATGAGAAGTCTGTAGCTGGTTCTGATGTAGTAAAATGATTCCTTGTTAGGCCCACAGCATGCATGTTCTATATGTCTGATCATACCACTCTGTAGCTGGCTGGAGACTGGCCGCCTGACAGGTTGAGACTCCGCCTCTTGTCCCTCATCGAGCTGCTCTGGTTGCGACGGATCCGCTCGTTCTGCTCCTCCACACTCATCTTGGACTTCACCTCCGCAGGGAACACGGCGCTCTTCGGACGCTCCTGTGGAAAAACATGTGCAGCAGAAACACACTTAGTGCCGACCTCGTCATAATACAAGACAGACTGAACTGTGTTCAAGTATAATATGCTCAATATAATTATTTTCAACCACTATGCATCTCAGGGGGGTTTGATCATAAGATGCAGAGCTTATACTCAGTTCCAGTTGTTCCTGATGTTCCTGATGTTCTTTCAGTTCAATTCTGTCTATATATCTTTCTATATTTGGATGGAACTGTGGTGCCGCTCAACTACAATACAACTGTGAGGCAACACATTCGTATGAGTTGTGTTCAGATATACTGTATAATTGATTAGTAATTACTTTGACGTACCCTAGAAATTCCGTTAGGCATTCTGCCATTATGCCGAGAAACTGCAGAGCGGCTGTGTGCTTCATTGGCCGGCGACTTGCTCCTGGGAGGAACAATTCCAACTAGCAAGGGACGAGAGAGACGAGTTCAAAACCGTGGGAAAGAACACGGAGCTGAATTCTCAAAGCTGGAACTCTGACAATGTATGCATTCTTGATTTAACGACGTGATCACGCTTCATAAAACAGAACTCTGAATCAGATTATTGGCTTTATTTTATCTGTAATCCAATAATGTAAATCGAGAGGACGTCCCCTGTGTAATCCTTTATCCAACACAAAGTTGCTGGGTAATGATCATCAGCTGAGAAAAACAAACACTGAATGGAGCATGAGTTGTTCTACCTTTATTTAAGGTGGACTGCCTGTCCTGGTCCTGCACATCACCGACACTGTTTTGTTCTCCATACTTGGACTGCAAATCAGAAGACTGATATCATTTGTCAAGTAATTGACAATAATTGCCATGCAGATTGACCCCGATGCATTAGATGATGCATTACTCTACATCATGGTAATATTGCTGGTACACCTGTCATTGCACAAACAGTTAGTAGTAGATATCAGTCATATCATGTCAGTAGAGCGATCGGTGGGTTTGCTTACTGAGGTTTTGTAAAAAGTACGACTTCACTGAGCTTTTGACACACAAATTTGAATAGTTGAAATTGCAAAAACACTTGAAATATCTGACCCGTATCTCCATAAACTCGCTTGAGTTAGCTGTCTAATGTACAGCTAGATCCTTAGGCTGAAACTGGTCAATGCAAGGCTTCCAGCATATACTTCATGAGGATGCATCGATGACGTTCACTGTGCCACTTCCTCGTATGACCATGGACTAACTAGCAAGGCCACATCGCTACACAAATAAGCACATTGAGGGGTTTTTGAGTCTATCTGCTACTGTGGAGAAGTCCCCAGTCTATCAGGACAAGTTCTTAGAGGTGCCCGCCCTCGGCAAGACTTCAAACTAATACACTTGAAGTGTTTCAAATGTATTTGACACCCTCTGTTACTGCATGCCTTCAGGATGGGAAGTAGATTCATTGGCAGAGAAATAGAATGAAGCGAAGCAACAATCAAAGTGTTTTGGGAGCTCACATGGACATACGGGGGTTTCGTATTAGGCAACGGGTGGATGGAACAGACGTATGGAGACAGAGGAAGAGAGTATAGAATGTGGAGGAATGAGTGGCCGTCGTCTGCATGGGTGGTTACGTATGGTTGGACAACAGTTAGGAGCTGATGACTCTACGGGGCAAAAGACGGGGCCAGAAACACCCAAATACCTTTCTGATGTGACAATCTTCACCATCAAGGTAACCATCATCGATCCCCAAGCTGCGGAGCCAGGTGGTGCTGTCAAAGGGTAAGGGGGGGATGGAGGGAGGGAACATGGGGGAGGGCTCCAAAGGGTAGTATGACTTGGGGAGGGGGGGCCTCGGGGGAACGTTTTCCTGGTTAACCGTAAAGGGCAAGAGATAGGGAAGGAAGGAAGGAAGGAAGGAGTAGAAGGAAGACAGAGGTCTGCGCATCAGGAGGAGTGATAACAAGCCAGGCAGTGTAGAGCAGAAAGGGCTCGAGTGAATGAGTCTGTGGGGCGGGGTCCTGGTCCCGTGTTAAGGAGTTAGATGTTAGAGTCCCCTGGTGGCCGGTGAAGAGCCTCGTTGAATTCTTACACAGTCATAAAGTCTGTATAACAGCCACCAACACTTCAAGAGTAAGTTACTGCTTTGTGCTAGAAACTATAATAAGTGATAAATCACCTCCTTTTGTCACATAGCGTACAGTTATCACGAAGACACCGAGCAGCGGATCGGACTGATCCGTCGATTTGAACAGCATTGCATTGATTAGAAACAGATAGGCTCCATCTTTGCATGTGGAATGAGGAGGGAAAAGCTACTCAGCAGACTATCTGTGCTGCACCGTGAGGTAAGACACCTAACTGTTCAAATGTTTATCATAAGTAACCCCTTAACTGGAGTAAAAAAAATCAAATAAATGTATATATAATTCATTTCTATATACTGTATACTTCATACCTAATGATCTATGAGAGTTCCAGGTCAAAGGTCAAAGAACAAGTGCTGATAATTCAAAGGTTTGAGAAGAATCTGCCTGCAAGGTCCAAGATGGGACCAAGTTCTATGGTAATTATTACTGTCCATGCTTTTACAATAAGCAAATCCAAACAGATGGACTCTTGAGTTTTGTACAAATCTAATCTAAATGTAATAGAAGATCTTTGTTTTTAAAGATGGGTCTGCAAGAACACTTTGCCGGAATGCTTCCCGGGGGAATCAGACCTCGTTACGACGCACAGCGCTGGATCGATGTTCAGTATCCCTCTATGACTGAGCGCCCTGTCAAATGTGCCAGCATGATATAGAGGTGAAGCTACCCAGTGGTGGTTTGGGTTTTCAGGGCTAGCAGGTCTCCCACAGGGGTCCGAGGGGGTATACAGATCTGGACTGTGGCGTGAGGCTAACGCAGTGGTCTGATAGTCCTGAACATGCAGGATCTGACATTCAGGCGTAGAAAAGCCTCTGTTGGAGCCGACGTCTCCAGTTCCTTCACTGTAAGACGGCTGGACGGAGTCAGGAAATACGTCTTTTCTGAGACCAATTTTGACTTCTTGGCTGCAGATGTTTGAGGTTAACCAACCGACTTCCTGAAGTTGCAAGTGGGTTTGGACGGTGTCTGGTTGCTGATTGGTAAGCTCTGAACCCCGGCGGTGGACTTGGAGGATACCGAGCTGTTCTCCTCCACCGGCTGCTTTTATATACGAGCTGTTCCTGCCGTTTATGGTTTGGTCTGCTTCCTCTATCACCGTATCTAACCTACCTAAGGATTCTTTAGGGATGTGGAATGCTGAGTGGGGCTGAGGACAGTTATATTCTTGGATTTCACGACTGTAGTCATTCATGTTTTCTGCATGCTGGCTTGTGTCAGGCTCCCTGTAGCTCGTGGGTCTAAATCTAAGCTTGGGGTCAGTTTTGAAATGAGGAACTATACATGATTTGGGACGAGGTTTAGGAGTTGACCGTCTACACATGTCGGGGCTGGTTCTAGCGTGTGATATCGGGTTTATGCTAGGTTTCGGGTGGGGGTTGGCCCCTTGCTGGGTGTGTCCGGTGCTTACCTCCGGGCCCAGCTGTTTTGAGGGGGAGGCCTGGGAGCCGGGCACTGGGGAGAAGGGGCTGAGTGGGCTGGTGAGGCTTACAGAGCTCAGGGGACTGGCTGGACTATTGGTGCTAAAAGAGCCTGATGCACCGCTGGCCACTGCACAAAGAAGAGAGGAATGTGGGGGTGGCAGAGAAAGAACCGTTAGAGTACAGACACTGACATCGCCAGGAAATGTGGTTATATTGTGTTTCTGCATGTTACCTCTGTGCTTGGCTGTGTCAGTGCCTCGGGATAAGTTATTCTTGTGGAGGCCCTCTAACACATCCTGGACTCTCCAAAACTCTTTCTGGATGTGCCGTCGAACCAGTTCACTCTGCAGAACAACAACATTAGAGAGAGGGGTGGCGAACTACGCTTTGAACATGGAAATACTATCATCACAGATACTATGCAAAGCTAAAAACAGCATTGATTCAAATGAATGAAATATCTATGATAAAGGATTTGGACATTAAATTAAATATTTTTTGTTCTTTTTGTGCTGTTTCCGTTACCATTTCAATACAAATACAGCCGGGCCGTGAAGACAAACAGACATGGTGGACACCTACCTGCACTCCTGCATTGAGCTGCTCCCATAGATCTCCATGGATGGCATTGGCCTCGTCCTCTAGGGCTTCAAACTCCATACGAGTGGTGGTTAAAGCCTGAGACCAACATATAAATGCAGACACACACATATACTTGTGTGATTGCCCGTTCTGTTGTTCCAGCACTGCAGTAAGACTGATTGTATAGAATTCTTGCAGCAGAAGAAAGATTTGGTGATGGGAGTCGTCTTACGCTGGAGGCCTGCGAGAGTTCTCCTCTGATGTTGATGAGCTGGTTCTGAAGGGTTTCCTTCTTGTACTGGAGTTTTTCCATCGCCAGAGGCTGGTTGTGGTACTGCTCCATCTCCTGATGGGTTGTCACCAGCGCGTCCTCGAGGCTGTCCTGGAAACAGCCGGCATGGCGAACAAGAAGTGGAAGAATTCACTGTTTTAGCTTTTGTCTCTAATTATTTTTGCCCCTTTTTCCTACCAAGGAAACACTTGTGAAGAACTTTCCTTCTCTTTAAAGGTCCAACATCCAAATAATGTGTTTAAACAAGGTGACCCCGCAGCTTTAA
Organism: Macroramphosus scolopax; assembly: GCA_901007825.1. Classification (NCBI taxonomy): domain Eukaryota; kingdom Metazoa; phylum Chordata; class Actinopteri; order Syngnathiformes; family Centriscidae; genus Macroramphosus; species Macroramphosus scolopax. The sequence continues at coordinate 21,899 of CAAKHC010015917.1, read as the reverse complement.
CAGTCAGAGTTAGCACAACCTGCCCCCTCACTGCTTCTCCCAGTGTCACCCCTCCTGCCCACTGAAGAGCCGACATGGAACGAACATTGTTCCTGGCTGCACATCCTCCAATTATGAAAAGATGTTGGTCATGTGGATTGATTTTATTTTTGGAAACGTACCTCTGCCTTGTGCTCTGAGCATTTCCTGATGATGACGAGGCCCGTTTAAAGTTAGGATTATGATGTTCATTTAGAACACATTTTCAAGTATGAAGAAGACGTGTTCTTCAGACCATATTTTCTATTTAATACATAATTAACCTTATAATTAATATATGTATATAATATATATAATTAACTTTATAATTCCGAGGGGACGATGTGTTTGATTGCATTGTGGATGGAGCACAGAAGGACAGGTTGTCCCCCTTTAAACTGTCAGTTCCTCTTCACTTCAGTGGGTTTATGGAATGAGAAAACAAGCCTTATAATGTTGTACCTTGTCCATCCTCAGCCTGTGGACGACGGCTTCATGGTCTTTCAAAATTCTGTTCTGCTCACACAGTCGACCCAAGAGTTTCTGTTTCAGACAGGAAGGGGGGGGGGGGTTACCAGATGAAAAGAGGGTGGGACACATAAAACGATGGGAAGGTGTCTGTGGTGTTAATTGACTTACGCTGGTTTCGATCTCATTGAGCTTCAGCGTCGGGTGTAAGTCTCGGCTGTAGACGTCATGGAAAGGAGGCACCTGTGAAAACAAACACCGAACAGATTAACCAACTTATCGGCATCAATTGAACGAGAGAGAGAGAGAGAAACGATCACAGTTTATGTTTCAGGTCTTTATTCTGAGGAATGCTTCTGTTTCACTGAGAGAGACTTTCACTAAAAAGAAACGGATTACGCTGCAACGAGCTTGGCTGGATTTGAGCTCTGCAACCGACAGCAGGTGATTAAGGTTTTGTCACAACTACGGTACGTAACATCTGCCAGAAGCCAGGTAGAAAGAGCTCCATGGAGGCAGGCTGATGTCTCCTACCTGCATGTTGTGACAGCTGTGAAAGTCACCGAGGCTCTTTGGCTCAGAATAAAGCTTTAGAATGTCGTGATAGATGAGTTTGGCTACGATTAATTACTGCTATGCCAGCACGTCTTCACAACACCCCGAGATCCACATGCATATAGACAGAACGCAGGGCTTTGAGTGTTGTGACAGTTGTGCCTGAAAGCGTCATTACGATGAATGTAAAGCGAGATGAAGAGGAGGAGGAGGTCCTGCACAGACTCGTATGGAGTGAAGATGGAGAATGAGCGAAGCTGGCTGTGTTCCAATTGGCTGCCAAATCCTGCGTATGATATAGTTACGAAGGAAGTGGTCAAGAAGACTTTACAGAAACTGTTGAGTGCTTTTGTTTCAGTGGTGAAAGAACTAAAGTCGTGTTTCACATCAGTTGTGACCCTTCGGGTTCCCTCACAGTGGCTGAAATACCGTTTCCGATGATGGAGTGGTTTGTGGTGGGCCTGGTAATTCCTGTAGGAATGCCTGACAGAAACTAGGCACTGGTCCACTTTTGTATGAGGACAAGCAAACGACTCGGACAGATTTACAAAGAAAAATGGCACAAAACTGTAGTTTTCATTGTTTTTTTGTATCTTGTTTGTGTATTTGGACGGCAGCTCACTGACTGATCACTTCCAGGAACTGGTTTGAGCTGCCTGTGATGTCACCGGTAGTTCATAGAAGCACCGTGGTTTTCAAGAGGAATTACAATAATAGTGCGGTTTACAAGCACTAATTGATGCAACATCAGAAACCTGCTCAGCACATTACGCAAAATACGATTGTTGACATCATCAAATTGATTGAAAACTTGAAATCATCCCCAGCATGTACTCTGTCTAACAGTCAATACATTATTAGACAACACATGTTAATCAAAAATAGATGAAATGATGTGACATAAAACACTCAACAGGAGCGAGAGCAGTGAGGTGGAGATGGTTTTACTACAGATGTGATTACTGAAGTTAATGCAGCCAAAATATAAACTTAAAAGAAAAAGTGTTTTAGCCGCAGTCTGAAATCCTCTGTTGGTACAATATTCAGATATTGAGTGTATTAATATTATCACAAGTGGCTCATCTTTCCAGAATAGTTCAAACAACATATGCCGATATATAATGCACATTACTTTTCATGAGACAACCTCTCCACATCTGGAAGGAGAAGGATTGTGGGACGGTTTTCCAATTCTCTTTGAAATGATTGTGTCAAACCATCTGTTCCTTTGAGTGCGAAGATCACACATGTTGACCCCGACCGACCTTTACTGCCCCCTGGGCCTCTGCTTTCACCAGGGTTGAACCCTCGTTCCTGTCAATGCAGCTCTTTTAAATCCCATGAGCCCAATCTACAGCGGTGCTTCAGAGCTGAAGAGCACAGTTTTCCTTGCAAGACTGACAAATTGTTGTTATCTTACTGTGTTAACATGTCTCTTTGTTTGATTAATGGAGCCACCTTAAAGACTTTGGGGATAGAGACCTAACAATAATGAACGTTTCTGGAGGGGGGGTGCACAGGGGACGAAGATATGATGGAGTTTTTGTACGACCTGCAAGAAAGCCAATATAAATTGCACTTTCTGTGTCAACATACCTGCAAGGAACCACGAGGGAGTCTACAAAGAAACTATACATTAGAAGTAAGTTAGGACCTTTTATGTCTTTTCGTGCATGAGTCCTAAGTCTGAGTTGGACAATGTCTTAGATGTTGACATAGAAGGTCGTGGACCCCGCAGACATGGGCGGATGACAACACGTATGTCACATTGACCTTCTCACAAATGTGGATAGTATCATTTGAGCTTAAGCAGGGATGATGGCGAACACAAAGAATGACATGATGAAGAGGACACCACATGCAGACAGGAAGAAGACAGAAGAAAAGAGAGGCAGGCTTGGGAAGGAGTGGACAGGCCTCGTTCCCGACCTGGAAAGAGGACTGAAGTAAACTAGATTGTGCTAACCAGCGTCGTCTCCAAAGTTCCGTAATCACTCTCAAGAGTGAAATTTAAAAAGAGCCCAGCTGGTGGAGTGAGTTACGAGGTTCGGTTTGAACCGGTTTGTGAAGCTAAAAGAAGCCTGCCTCCCTGCAGCGCTCTCCCCTCTCTTACTTGTACACAGAGCCTCGCTGCGGAGGACGACCGCTCCATCCTTCGGATTACTTTGCCAATTAGATGGCTTCCCTCGAGAACCTGAAGAATTGGTTCAGATTACAGAGACCTGACAACAACCTTTGTGTAGAAGATACGTCGAACTATATTGAAAGAGTGTTTCTTTAAATACACAATCTGAATGTACAGACAAGCATGCCAGATGGAAACAGGAGAAGCAGGAGATCAGACGTAATTAGGGAATGAAGTACCGACAATGTTAAGACTGACTGTGAAACACGCTCTGGTCACATGTGCAAACAGTGTCCTGTGTGTGTCCTCCTACCTGTTGGTCCAGGTATTCCAGGTTGCGCTGGAGCTGAAGGTCTAATACATCCTCCTGAGCCAAGCAGCAGCAGCAGCAGTAACACACATGGAGATCACAGACGTGTGCAGCACAGACAGAAAGGTTTAGATGAGACAGCAGCAAAGCAAAGCAACACAGTCAATCTGCCAATCGTCTTGTTGTCCGACTTCATCCGATGGTTGTTCAGGTGTGGTGAAGTCTAGTTTTTCACGACACCTGATTGGGCCTCATGCATGATTTGTGAGTACACACAGATTTAAATATCAAGGATATATAAACTTGTTTGTACTTTTGTACGCCCTGCTATATAAACTGAAGAGTCCTCCAGACGACTCCTAAGCTGATAAACGCAAAAGCCAAAACATGAAAAATGATCTTGTTTTCCTCTCGCTTTGTGCAAGAAGAAAAGTACCAGCAAAATAGTGAAACATTCCTACTGAGGCCCTTTGTGGGAGTGATTGTTCTTGTCCCCAGTGACCCCACTGGCAGCGCTCCTCCGTGTTGTCATGTGGTGTTATAAGACAACTAAATCTGCCTTGTTTATCACGTAGCAGCGATCAGGAAGTTGAGCTCCCGTCCAACTCAATCCTGATCAGTTTAGCTGCCTGGAAGCCGACGAGAAGCCTTTATACCCACTGGTCATGATTAAAGTTCATGCAGGTCCCGATGATCAGTTTCCCAGGTTCTTTCATGCATTAAAACACATTCATACACATACGGTCTTGCACATATATGCACAACAGAGCGACCAAAGTGCGATGTCATGGTCAGAACAGCAGAGTACAAGTAAGAAAAGTCAGGAGAAAATGCATAAAGAGAAAGTTTTGTGCAGAAGTTAAGGACAGATGGCAGATAAACCCCAACGGCTGACTGCAGCTGCAAAGCAAAGCTACAAATAGCACTGACTTTAGTGCCTTAACCACTCCGCTAACGCCACAGGACTCTGTGTGTGCCACTATCCAGTGGATTGAAATGCATTACAGCACATTAGCAGCACATACCATTTTATTGTGGATGGAAGGGGATACGGGGTAGTTGTAGTGGTATAATCCTTGGCTTAAGGACCTCCTATCACCAGGGTAGTCATACTGAAGGAAGGGAAGAGAGTCAGGAAAGAAGGACGTGAAGATGGAGGCAAGATGAAAGGGAGGTTGTTAATAATCTGAATACTGTACAAAGTTAATCTGTCATTCTTTCTTTCAGCACTGTTGACTTTGATTCTTTATCGTACTTCTAATTCCTTTACAATATCACAGATTTGATCCCATGAGTGCCGATAACTCTGTATCAACTGTATGATGTAATGCACACATTCCCCCATTGCCTCACCTTTGGTGAGCTGACGGATCTCCTCAGGCTGTAGACGGATGGATCGGCATAGATCATGTCCTCCCTCATCCTCCCTTGAAAACGGTCGAAGCGGGCAGATGGCGATCGGGCAGGCGAGGCAAAGTTGGGCGGTACAGGTGAGTACGGCCCTCCTGATGACAAGGATGGCGACCTGGGCACGGACCTGGAACGAGGCTGGATGGACAGACGTCTCATGGATGTTTCCATCCCACTGTGGTACTGCAGCCCCCAAGGGTCCCTGGGGGTCGGAGGGCCATAGAACTGGTGTGGTCCGTCCCTTAGTGATCGGCGCTTCTCCTCAGCGGTCCAGCGGCGGTCGTATCCCCCAACAGCAGAAACGGAGCAGATGCTATCAGGTCGGACCCCCGGTGGGTAGAGGGCGTACTCCTCTACATACTGGGGGCCACCAGGGTAGCCGTAGTAGTCAGGCGGGACCCCTTGGCTCCCCGGGTAGTAACGAGATGGGCTGGAAGAAAACCAAAAAGTGCAACATGAAGTCCTCAGGACAGTTGTCATTATAAAGAACATTATTGTCAGAGCAGAACTTAAACGCAATGCTCAAACATTTTACTTACTTTTTACTTATGGTGTTGGAGTACACACATAAAGTAGTACTGTATAAATAAAACCTCAATCAATAAAATACTGGTACAGATACCTGTACTACTCACTAACGTTGAAGGCAAAGGTCTCGAATTGAAGCAGTTAAGATCAACAACAGTCTACACAGCTTCATCATCATATGTAGCCTTCACATGAGGCATTATGAAGCCAAGAAGAGACGTTTCAGGATGATTTCAATGTGCCCACAAGCTTTGGTATATTCATGGAACAAGTGATTGCTTCTGTCTGGAAGCTGTACAGCTTCAATAAGGTTGTGATGAACTTCAAATGTACTGAAATAAAATTAGAAAGGAACAACAAGCTCAACCCAACAATAGCATCAGCTGGACTGATTCTGTCTGTGTGTGATTGGACTGAACATTAAAGGGACTTTGTGTTTTCATTTGACAGAAGCGTCATTGAACCTGTTCTAATTTAGCGTATTGGTCTCTCACACGATAAGAGACCGACGCTACAACCTGTGTTCAACGAATGAATCTCACAAGCCAAGCGACTGTGTCAGTGACAGGTGAACTGCTGAAGCTGTATTTAGTGGTAGAGAGTGTTGTGTTCCTCCCGCTCTCCTCTGGTATACCTGTTGATGTCCTCCTGGGAGGTCATGCAGCGCCGCTGGTTGACCCACTGCTGCAGCTGGGCCATGGAGCTCTTCCTCTGTGCCACCCTCTCTGGAACCGTCCTGGGAACGAAGCCCCTCCTTAGGACCACGTTCTCCTGCTGCTCCCGGGGCTGCTCCCTGGGGTCGCGTGGGGGGCCGACCCCCCCTTCCAGATGTCCCTGAGGGGCACGGTTGCTGCTGTGACTCCTGATTTGAGGAGGTTTGTTATTCATGTTGTGGGGTGTCGTGTTGGGAGGGCCGTTGTTACTCCAACCATTTGGGTGGTGGTTTGAGTGAGCGGCATGGCCAGGTCCTCCACCTCCACCTTCATCTTCACCTTTCCCTCCACCCTCTTCTCGCGCCCCATCCTTTCTCTGTGTGTCCTGGTCGGAGCAGGGGGTGGAGGGCTGGGGTGCCTCGTGGTTGTTCACCCCGTTGATCTTATGGTTGGGGGGCTGGCCGGGCGGGTCGCTGTCATTTTCGTTGTGTGATTGCGTCTGCGGGTGCTGCTGCGTTTGGGGGTCGGGTCCTCGTGTCACCATGCTGTGGTTGAGATCAGCCGTGATGTCTGAGTTTCTTCTGAGAAAGTTTGGAAAGGACAAAAAAAAACTTCAGGTCAGTTGAGTTCAACTTGCAACTTTCACAGCGAGCCAAACCAAACAAACACGGCAGAGTTAGAAGCAAACAGGGAAAACAGCCTCAACCACTGAAGGACTGCTGATTGTAAAACACTTCACTCAGGGTCAGGTTATATCTCCGTTTGGGTTTCATATTCAAGGGGTAGATGTTGCTGTGACATGGGTTCATTATATCTGCCTCACTACATTTAAATCATTGTTATGTTTTATTCACCACTAACTGTTGTCTTATTGTGGTTCACTACTAGAACGTAAACAAGAAATGTTGACTGAGCAGAATAAATCTTAAAACACATTCAGGTTGTTGTTTCTGGTAGTTTTAGATACAGAAGTATGATGACAATATGTGATGTAAATATCATAATAGAACATCTCATAGTGGTGTTAAATTCCACCTATGTTCATGTAATCACTGATACGACCACTAGGTGGTGCCAAATTACAATAAATGTCATCCCAGGTAAAGTAATAAAGACACACATGAACCCATACACTATTTTTAAGAAGATATAAAAACATGTGAAATGAAGCAAAGCCAGATAATGTTTGTTGTGTGTGTGTATCCACTGGAGCTCTGTGCATGTCTGTGAGCACCTTTGCATCGGCTTCACTTCGACCTCTGCAGCCTCACTCATGGCTCTGATCCACTCCTTCTGCTCGTCATGGCTGTCTGCGCTGAAGTAGTACGTCCTGGTCCCGGCGTGCTCCGCCTGCACGCAAAACACAACAGGAGCCTTCAACTCCCCGGTGTCAACCTCCTCCTCCTCCAACCACACCTGCAGAGGAGCAGAACAGGAGGCCGCATTAGTAACACAATCTCCGACTGATCACTGACACGGCAATTTTCTCGTCATCTTCATCAGAGGTATCTTAGTCTCCTCATGCACGTGAGAGACCTGAAACAAAATGAGCACTATTATCTTCGTCCCTCTGTCCTCACTAAGGCAAGCACTGAGATATGGGAACACACTGACGACACTACAACACAGTGACGGGCGATGAAACAAGAAACTGTTCATCCAGTTTCAGTGTAGGTGAGAGCGAGGTTGCAAATGAACCCCATATGTGTTACTAGTTTATTGATTATTTATTGTATCATTTGTTTTCTGAGAGTAAGTTCAGTACGTCAACTGTATTTGTGTATAATTATGGACATTGAACAGTGTTACTGTTCATCCTGTTTAGACCCTTTTATAATGACTGTCCCAGATCTCAGCAGGTACCTTGTTGCTGATGGGGAGGAAGAACCAGTAAACCAACATGCCGTCCTCTGGTCCCATCAAAGACACACTCGTGATTGTGTTACACTACCCAGCAGCACAGGTCAATCTGTACATGTCTCTAAAATGTTCCTGTTTTGAACCTCACATATGTTCAAAGGATGTGATCACACATTATAACATTTGTGGAAGAGCTATTTGGTGTTGTAACAAAATCACAGAGTGCGTCTTTAGTTTCGTAGCGATCGTCTCACACATGCCTCAGATCCAGTGATAAGTCTTAGAAACGGCATGCCCACATCTGAAGTGACAGTCCTGCACAATCTATAGGTGCACAGCTGATAATGCATTCAGACATGCGGTACAATAGATGCAATCATGCGTAGTGAAAAATCATCACAGTACCTACTGTACTTTCTAGGGCAGCAAGAAACATCAAGGGTCATCAGACCTCCCAGGAGTGGATAAAGGTGGATCGAAGAAGAGACAGTGAGGAGGGGGTGTTTAAGGGTCGGCATGACAAAGATGAACCTGAATTTGAATTCTTTAATGCTGTTGCTTTCTTTATTTTAATTTTTCTACACTGAAACACACGTTTGTTCCTGCTAGTCTCGCTGACAGTAACAGACACATGAACAACTTATTGTTAACTAGAAATTAAGCAAACATGGAAATATAATGTTTATAAGTCACCATACATGTTTAACAGAAAATAAATTCTACTCATCAAATGATAAATACAGTAATGGTTTAATGTTTTTGATGCCGTTTAATATTGAACAAACCACAACATGTTCATATATTTTCCTCAAGGGGGCAGCACAGACCAAGAATCTGGACAAAGATACGGGTGAGTGATGGTCTGGTACACAGAATATATGATTAAAAACAAGACCATCTATTGTTGCTCAGCAGGACGGACCAAGCTCCTGCATCAAAGGAGTACCAACCACCGAGTAACACAACGACAGTATGTTCTTATATAATGAATGTATCTTAAAACCTCATTTTGCAACAGACGTTAGATAAATGTCCAAGAAGAAATACTAAGGTACCAGTACTTTAAAATGGTATTTAGATACTTAAACAATGTCTGCAGTGAATTTCTGTCTCAGTGTATCACACTGGCAGAACTCCGTCACGGCTGCTGTAGTTACATGATGTTGTTTTGTTCTGTAACGCCGTGTTGATAACACACGTTAAAGAAAAGTAAGACACTTTATAAAGCTTCATCTCTCTGGTAATTTGGTCTCATTTATTTAAAGCTGTCGGCTCTTTTGAGAAGAAGTGGATTTTTTTTTCTTTTTTTTTATGTGAAAACCCCCAAGCAGGAGATTTATTGGTAAACTGCTGTGGGAGCTCTGAGCAGACGGTAAACACCACGTTGATCCACTCTTCATTTGTTCTGCTATTCTAATGCCTCCTGCTAATGAGGTCTAATCCAAATTGATAACCTGATGTGAATGATTCTGATCTGGCTCCAGTCCCGGTTCTGTTCTCACCAACTCCTCAACAACAACAACAAGTCTTGTCCTGTAAGACGCCTTGAACAAGTCAGTAAGATGACTTTACAAATGTGACCTTCATCACAATTCAACAATCAATCTCCATGTCTATCAAAACAGGATATTCAAGGACACCAGCACGTGTGTGTGTGTGTGTGTTTGTGCATCAGTGCGTGTGTGTCAATAAAACAACAGGGGGAAATGATGTCACTGATAAACATGAGTCACTTCCTTCCACGGTGGAGCACAGTGAGGCCCCGCCCACAGCGGTGACAGCGAGGTGATGCAGTTGGCTGAAATGGCAGCATCGTAAGTGCCAGCAGTTACTTAGCAACAGAGGCGGGACTCTGTGTGTGTGTGTGTGTGTGTGTGTGTGTGTGTGTGTGTGTGTGTGTGTGTGTGTGTGTGTGTGTGTGTGTGTGTGTGTGTGTGTGTGTGTGTGTGTGTGTGTGTGGCATCTCATTGTCCTTTTGTTCCTTGATTCAGGTACCCGTGGAGGGAAGGAGAAAGGAACAGGCCCATATCTATATCTTTCACATTTTCCTTGTCTTTTGAATCAGAATACTACTACTACAATAATGTATTTGTTTTTCATTTAAAAGGATAAAAAACACAAGGAAAAGGAAGAAAGGAAAAAAGGATACAATTAATAAAAGATTGATCACTTGGGGAACAAAGAGGGAAAATGTTAAAGAATAGAGATCTAAAAGACCAAAAAAGGAAAATCCAAAACACAAGAAATAAATTGTCATACAATAAATATGTAAAATGAAAATATAAAAAAAGAGGTGGGGAACAAGGAAGGAAGGAAGGAAGGAAGGAAGGAAGGAAGGAAGGAAGGAATGGTCAGATAAAGAAATTTAAACCCAGAACAAGAAAAAGGTAAACAAAAGATGATTGGATAGAAATTTACTGAGGCGAGAAATAGTGTGTGTGTGTGTGTGTGTGTGTGTGGGGGGGGGGGGTCCATACAACATGATGCGTAACAACATACAACTGTAAATAGTGATGGGAGGGCGGGAGAGAAGGAAGGAGCCAAGGATGGAGGAGAGATAGAAGGAAGGAAAACCATCTGTGTGTCACACGTGTTCGTGATGCAATGTTCAAGCCGATCTGTGAGAAGTGTGTCGTCAACATGTTCTCGCTCACAACTCGTCAGAAACGATCACAAGTTTACGAAAACACGTAAACTTTTTGCAACACAAAGATTCCACTGGTAATCCCACAAAATCCGATTTGATTGCACAAACACAAACGTGTGGAAGGAGATATCACTCCAGCCTTCCTGGATCATCATTTCACAAAAGTCTGAAGAAGTTGAAGAGCACTTATCTCCAACTCCCCTTCGTGCAGCGGCGGCAGATAAAAACGACCTCTGTGTATCTTGTCATTTTATCCTTGAAGCCGGGAAGGCTTGCAGGCAGTACAAACGTTACCTCAATAACAAACCAAAGTCTCAGTTATGTAAATGGCCAAAGATGAATAGGCAGCTTTGGTTGCCTACCCAGAGTTGCCCTGGAAGAACCACAGAACCCCGCGTGTGGTTACAACAGCGAAGGTCGGACTCAAAAACAACCACAGGATGCTGCATGTAGATTTAAACTTTTCTTGGCTCCTCTACCTAATTTTGGTATCAATAAAGTATCTACCAGCTACACCCACTATGAAGCCACGTTGTTCCCAGTGTTCCCAGCTGCAGGTCGTATCTTATCAACCCGTGGATGATCTATGGACACAAGGTTTCAAAGATCAGTTAAAAACATGTACATTCATGTTCGTCAGTTTACCACAGTGTATGATTACAGGATCGTCTTTGGCTGCACAGCTTTGGCATCGACTTGAGCAGCATGGTTACATACACATACAATATATAACCATAACAGGGTTGATACACAAATCATGTCTAAGTACGACAACCATCATGGAAGCGTTCCTCTACAGTAGAACTATTGCCTGGGGACAGAGACCTTCCATACCAATTCCCTTTTACTATCATACCTTTTGTACGACTGATTCCTGACTGTCTCACTTTTGAGAGAAAGTGATGTGCTGGCTAATCAAGGAGAAAGTTACACAGTGACCCTCCCAAAATACATCAAGTACACAGCAGCCTGCAATAGGACGAAGAAGAAAAAGATGCACCCAATCACAGATTGATGTGAAGTATTTGTTGATCTGGTGAGGTCTGTGTGAGTTGAAGGCTACTTGAGGCAAAGCGGAGTTAGCAGTGCTGCTAGTAATGGCCTAGATGTAAAGCAGGTCATCTGTCTTTCTGCCTCTGCCTCTCACAGACATGATTTATACAGCCGGGCGGAAAAGCTGTGAAAACATCTCAGTGTGGAATCTCTCACAGCTTGGTGAAGACCCCGTCGTAGCGGTGTTCATCTTCTAGGGACCATGAATGTCTGTATATAACTGGGCTCATGACAATGAGATAAATCTGGACCGAACATCAACCCACATGACCTGACAGTCCTATGAATGCTAGCATAGCGAGAAATTAATGAAGTAATAATGACTAACTGTAGTTACAATAACACATATGATCCAAATGAATGATCACATCGTCTTGTTGAGGACAGAGAATGCTATTTGTGCTTTGTTGCAAGCAATATCTACAGATACTGGATGAACTGCTCTGAAAGACTTCTGATGTCCTCTTCATCTTTGCTCTGGGACGAGCACATGTTACTTTTTTTTTTTAATTGTACAAAGATAAATAAATGATGTCCATCAGGACAGCCTGCATTACCTGCACACCTCCATTATTTCAGCACAGGTCACTTCATACTCAAACTGGTGGTTAACTATGAATCCTTCGGAGCACGTTCAAGCTCAAACAAAGGCATTAAGAGTTGTGTGACCTCATCTTGGCTCTGGTTGTCCCAAAGCAGGAAGATTCTGTGTTCCAAACTAATCCTAGCTGACAAATTTTGATATTGTCCAGTTTGTCTGCATGTCTTCTATAGATCAGTGCAGCCTGCCTCTAATGCACCGGGACTGGTGAATGTTTAAATTGGATGGATGGCAGACCCCATGACCTTTGCTCTTGCACCATCTTCAGGAGAGTTTAGAGTTGTATTTCATCCCAGCCTCCTAAACACCGATCAGGGATCCAAACTTTAAGTCTGACTCGGTTAATTGCTAAACTGTGTTTGCATCCAGAATTATTCCCAAGTCCTCTGTTAGCAGTGGACACGGATTAAAAATGTCCCGGAGTCAGTGACATGAACCGAACACTCTGGAGCTTTTGTGCTACTACTTCTACTCTTGTCAAAGGAATGAACACTGCTCTTCTCACAGGTAGCTGACAGTTGACGCTGATCTGCACTGCACTGCACACACACACGCACACACAAACGCACACACACACACACACACAACCTGGCGCCCCTGTGTAATCATTTAGCTAATTGGTAGGTGATGACATCACCTTTACAAGTTTGTTTTTGTGCGTTAAGAGTTCTACACGCCCAGGTATGATCTTCATACAGCGTCAGTGTGTGTGTGTCACATCTCTTGCAACAGACAGAATATAATACTAACATGCTGAAGTTTGGTTTAACTTGGGTTTCATTTAAATATGTGAGTTGGATGAGATCTTGTATCCTCACAAAATGTCTCCTAGCTGTTGACACACCTCCGCCTGTAAAGACTCAGGCATTAAACTTGCTGGTACAACCGGTTCTGAAAGCTCTGAAAGAACTGCTGATGGAGAACAACAAACTTGATAACAGCTGAGACAGCCGGAGGAGATTGTTTGACATATAGCAAGTCTACATTGAGTTATCAGATGCACAAATCCTTCAAAGACTCAGACTGAGATTGATGCATTTTTAAAACGGATTAAAAAGATAAATGAAGACATGCTTCTTCTGAACTCATATTCCGTCTACCTTTTGTGACAACAGAGCTCACTACTTGTTATACAGTTGTTTTGAAGGACTCTTTCCTTTAGCTACTCCGAGCCATCTCCTGGATAGACTGCCACAAACTTTGGAAAACGTATATTTGTTTGATATGTGCGGAACAAATGGGGCTTGTGTGTTAAATGTCCAGTTTGTCAAGTAGCTGGTTTATAACCATTACCTGCACAATGACAGTTTTCTTATCAGACCCAGCTGTACTTTGTACCAATGATAATGACATGTTAGCATGCAAGCATGTTCAACTAAAATGGTGAATATTACCCGCTAATTCTATTATATTTTGTTTGTAAAAAAAACGGTTTCAGACAAAGTAATATTCTGAAGCAAAGAAAGTTGTGCGCTAATATTCAGTGAGTGGTTTTAGATGGAAAGTCATGTGCACACAGAGATGAACAGTCTGAGACTCCTTTCTGATGTGAGGGGATGATGCTAAGCCCTGAACCACCATGCTATCATGAGCTACCGGTTACCTGCTAACATGAGCTACCAGCTAACATGAGTTACCGACTACCTGCTAACATGAGCTACCTGTTAACATGAGTTACCGACTACCTGCTAACATGAGCTACCTGTTCACATGAGTTACCTGCTAACATGAGTTACCTGCTAACATGAGCTACATGTTCACATGAGTTACCTGCTAACATGAGCTACCTGTTAACATGAGCTACCTGTTAACATGAGTTACCTGCTAACATGAGCTACCTGTTAACATGAGTTACCTGCTAACATGAGCTACCTACTACCTGCATCAAGCCTATTAGCTACTGAATACCCATTACTGATATCTGTAACTTCATTTTCACAACTCAAATCTCATATTTT
>CAAKHC010015912.1:16461-28927 GCA_901007825.1 Macroramphosus scolopax | reverse complement strand
TGATTAACTGACAAGAATCTTCTGTTTCTTCTTCCTCTTCCTCTCTAACATTATTATTGCCCCTTATTATTTTCCCCTTCCCTGATTAGTTTCACTTACCTCCCCGTACTAATCGAATCTCCTCTAACATTCTCTTCTCGGTGCTTTTTCCCACATAATATCAATACATGCAATCATTTAGAATTCGAACCATTTCACCGCTCTGTAAATTCATTATGAGGCGTGTTCGGTGGGAAAACATCACTTCTTCTTCAGGATATGGTTCGGAAATGTAGTTTACGGTGGTTTAGGGGGAGATGAACAAGAGAATGGGGATGTTTTACAACGAGGCAAGCCGGCGGTTGGGTTACAGAAGAGATTCCTTCATTAATGCATGGAAGTCCCGGATACGTCAGGAAACCAGAACACGTCTCAGGTCCGTAACACCATCCGGAGCCTGCAGACTTCCACAAACCGTCTCCGGAGACCGCGGCTGCAAAAACGGCTGCTTCCCACTTCAGGCGGTGCAATAAATAGATCAAAAAATAAACATCAAGATATAAACTCGAGTTCAAGTCCGAAGCAACCCAAAAAAAAATGATTGTTTTCCGAGTGGAGTTCTTATCAGATGCTGGGTTTTAAATCTCCTCCATCAGGCGTCAGGCTCTCACACGTCTGCAGGGTTGAACAGTTCAAACGGCCAATCCGACGGTCAGCTAGTTCCACTGGCCGTCTTCATTCATTACGAACAGATGAAACCGGCTCCTCTCGTCCTCCACATGTACACCACTTGTCTAAGAGACAGTCAGAAGAACACCGAGGTTGATTGCGCCTCCAGGCAACGAGCCCAGCGAGGCGCAGCCGACAGTTTTTCAATTTTCCTTTTCTATCCTCACAAGCAGCCTTCAAGTAAACAGCCAGGTATGCAAATGCTTTTCTTTTTCCCCTCCAAAAGGTCTTTCTGCTTCGTTCTCGGGGAAGAGAGAAGCTCCGTAAAATGCCACTCGTATCTGCAGGTCGAGTTTTGTTTATTACACGTGTGACAGAAGTTCATCATCACCCGTGAGCGGCGGTTGAACGCTTGTGTTTACTGATATTTTCTTCTCACTCACGCGGAGCGTCTCTGAGAGGCCGCCCGCAGGACACCGCGAGAGCAAGGCATTCTGGGTTCATGTGTTTTAATTGGGGGGGGGGAGGCCGAGCGCTCGCGAAGGGCTCGGAGAGTTGAACCGGGTATTTTTTCAAACAGAAGACGAACGGAGCCAGAAGACGACTCGTGACTCGTCGGAATCGAATGATTGTCATGTTTATCTTCCTCCTCCCCGTCCTGAGGGATGAAACTGTAGTCCAGGAACAAATTGTCCAGCGTCTGCGAGATATAAATATTTCACTCATAAATATTTATACCGGCGATGCGGCATCGCTTTTTGCCCGGATAAATACATTAGTCAGTGATCTGTGCTTCCCTTTCCGCCGCGACGTCGGCCGTGATGAAGTGAAAGAGAGCTTTTTAAAGCTCACTGGATTCCACTTGATCATCAAGGGAGGAGAGTAAAAGTCATCTTCTGTTCATTAATGTGATGGTAACAGACAGGAAGCAGTGGAGGAAGAATGAACGGGACCTTAAAAATACTGAATGAAATATAAATAGATTTAAGATTCCAAAGCAAAAAGTCCTTTTTAGGTTTGTTTGTTTGTTGTCTTTTTTTTTTTTTGAGCTAGCAGTTAGCTTAGCATCCACAGCAATTCAAAGCCTGCAATCAGTCCCCGAAATCAACAAGCTCCACCCATCTTCATCACCTAATCTTGTCCTATCATGCTACTACAGCAGTGCATGGATGCCCAGTGTGTGTGTGTGCGCTCACAAGAGGTTAAATAATGTTGTGTGTGCATCGAAATAATGAACACAGAAGCCGTGTGTGCAGACAGTAATAGTAATAACAGTCCAGCAAAGGGGGGCCCGATGACAAAAGGTTTGCCCTGATATATTATACGGCCCTGCTGCTGCAGTCCATTGTAAATTTTGAGAGAAAAAATAGTGACAGTTGTCAAAACATCTAATTGGGTGCTTTAAAATTTAGGACTGAAAGATTTAAACTCGCCCGGTTGAGCTTGACGCTTAAAATATTGATCTGATGCTTCACCATGAAGAAATCAACACTTCCTGCAAGTCAAAATCGGCTGTATTAGAAGATATTCCGACGCCGGTCATTCGCGCACGTCGTCTGTGAGCAGCGACAGTCGAGTCGGCATGCAAACCTGCACTTTAAACGTCTGATTCTCTCCTGCCCGTTTCATCTCTCCGTGACCCCTCATCTGGTAATGACGGATGTTTATTACAGTTCTGATGTTGTGTGGAAACCTTCCCGCCTTTCGCCATCACATTCCCTTTCCTTCCTTATAAATGACAGTTTGCCGGCGAGAGCAACAATTTCGCAGCTCGAGACGCCAATCAAGCCGCCGCTAACCACAAAGCTATAAAGATAGCACATCGGCCCCTCTCGGGAAGCCTGTTTTGACATGGATGTGTAAAATGTGGCTGAGCGACGTCTGTAATTGCTGAGGATTGATCCGTCTCCATGCAAAAATGATGAGGCAGGATAAGGAGGAAGCTATCTTTTTTTTTTTTTTTTCCCGAGCTAATTAATTTCAGTCGGCTCTGCTGTCAACACTCTTTGGCTTCAGTAATGGATTTTTATATTTCATCGGCTTCCGTCTGGTGTCTGCGTTTGCCGAACACGGCGGGATTCGTTGATTTGTACCTGTCGTCAGTTAATCTACCAGTCTGCCGATCACATGCATGCATGTGCAGCGTCACCTTCTCTGCACGGCGGCGAGTCGGATCCACAACCACCAGGAGAGGTGATTAATTTTTGATCATGCGAGGGTTTCCCTTCGCACTCTCCATATGCACCGCCTGCTGCGTGGAAACTTAGTCTGGGGCAGCGGGAAGAACCGTTTAGCACCTGCTTAATATTTCACCTCCAAACTCAAATATTAATGCCCTAAATAACAAACTTGCTGCTTTGGGTTTCTGCCTCCTTCTGCAGAATCTCCCAGCAGGAGAAAATACAATGAGTCACTTCCGATTATCTCAGGTCTTTGCCTCATTGTTCCTCGTCAATAGCCTCCCTCATCGCCTTCCTCTTTCTGACTTCAAACCGGGTCCCCGGGGGACCTTCGCAAGCCGCCATAGTTAATTCCAGTAAGATATCGCCAAACACCGGGCCTCATTGTTTTGCATAATGCCCATGCATAAAGGACCTGCCTCAGTGCCTTGTCTTGTAGGTGTCGTCCCCAGAAGGACCCTGCAGAAGCAGAAAATCCCATTTGGGGATTGCCGTGATAGTTCATCTGCTAGCAAGCGTAACACGGAGCACTGTGTGCTTTGATGTAGCTGTCTGAATTACCACTTTCGGCGCGTGTCGCCTTATTATTATCCTGTAAAGGTCGCGCAGGCCGACAGGAGGAATGAGGAGTCTTGTGACTGATGTATCAAGAAGGTTAGGCCTCGTCCGCCTGTTTGGGGAAAAGGTCAGGAAAGTCGGTGGCGTTGTGTTTTGCCGATGCGAGAACTGTTGTGTTAAAGCCACAGGAAATTAAAACACGTGATGTCATCATCAGCTTTCCACCACTTAGACTGACTCACTTAATAGATATCATTTGGTAATAGGATATATCCCTCCATCCATCCCTTTTCCTTCGCTTAACTGTAACTGGGTCGCCGTGGCGACAGACTGAGGGAGGTCACTCCTACATCCTCCTCCCTAGTTCCTCCTGTGGTGTGTTCCCAGGCCAGATGACATATATAATCCCTCCAGCGTGTTCTGGGTCTACCACCGGGCCTCCCTAGAAGTCGCCCGAAACAACCCGGGGGGCATCCTAACCAGATGTCCAAACCATGTTAGCTGACTCCTTCCGACACGACGGAGCAGCAGCAGCTCTTCCCCGGCATCCCTCCGGATGTCTGAGCCACCCTGCAGAGGAAACACACTCGGCCCGCCTGTATCCCGGATCTCTACATAAGCTCGTTCTTCACCTCCGCAGGAAGTTCAAGTATCTTTAAATATCAGATTGCATTCTGGGAATATAATTAACATAATTAAAACTGATATTGCTGCATGTCTGAATGAGTTTGGTCATCCTCCTCGATAGCGGTGAGAATATCAGGCTGCGACCTCGTCCTTCCCCGCTCGGCGCAGCACAACAGGGAGCGACGGTAATAACTCGCCCCCGTGAGGAAGACCGCCGGGGTGGAGGTGGGGCCGCCCGAGCCCGGAGCACACGGATTTACCTCCTCTCACGCTGCCAAATTGGACGGCTGTCGCAAACACAAACTCCCGAGTTAAGCAGTGTCGCACTTCAAATAAAACTTGTTTATCCACCAAACTGTGTCAATCTCATCGCGGCGCGGCACAGGCGGCCTAATTGTTCGGATTATCTCAAGGTGACAGACGACTTCAATCCGTGAGTTGTCAAACACGCTCCGACTGGTTTCCCTTTTTTGTGTATTTGACATTAGACGTGTTGTTCATAGTTGCTGCGTAAAAACTTCCCCGGCCTTCTAATGGTTCATGTGACGGCTTGTCGCCTGTCAGCAGGACCTCCACCTCCACATTACGAGATGATTATACACATCATAAAGCCTTTTTGACACAAACGTCATCCTCGTCTGACACGGCCAATATTACAGAGGCCTAATTGGTGGTTATTGTCCTCTTTTTTTTTTTTGCCTCTCTCCTAATAATATGGCATCAGTGTGTATCAGTTATTTCCGTTGCTGTGATGTGGCTCAGGCACAGCTGTGCAGCCTGCTGGCGGGAGAGCCGACATCTTTCCCAAAGTCAAAGCGAATGTTAAAAGCTCAGAGACAGAAAAAAAAAAAAACCATCAATGACCGACATTCTCCGTCAGCTATATTCTGTTGTTGTATCGACGTCCTTTAGACACAAGCTCTCGATCGTGGGTGATTTAATATCGACGCCAAAGTTTCTGTGACAAGCAGTTGCATAACTTAAATGCACTTAAAGGTACAACCAGAGGGTGAAGGTCCACTGCTCTCCTGCAGCTTCAGTATGAAATGGGGCTCACGCGTCGTCCCTTTTTCTCAGCCAGCGGGTGAAGGGCTCTAGAGAGATTAACTTGAAGCGTATAAGCATACCCTTATGGTTCAGCAACAGCTCCCTCAAGCTATAATGACTCACTGTTGCCTCCTGAGGAATAAAGTGGAATTACAGGTTGGTCAGGCTGAAATGATCAGCTTACAAATCATCCCTTTAATGCTCATTGGCGAGACAGAATCAGGGGTTTTGCTATTAGACCTTTTTTTGGGAAGAACAACCAGATGAAAGCCTTTTTTTCATACGATGCATTGGTGGTAATTACATGTCTTAAAATCCACAAGCTCTCCAGCAGAGAGACAGAGGGTCGTATAACAAGGCCAGCGATGACAAACACTTTTCTTCCACCGACTCCAGAAAACCAGATTCAGTGTCTGCACGCTGAATCGTCTCACAATTAAAAAGAAGGGTCACTGCCGAGGTGAAACAAATGCGCGGAAGTAAATAATTTGGGGGAGTTAAATTTCCATATCAAAAGCAGAATATGTATTTTGAGACGTCTGCAGCGAGCGCTCGGTGTTCCCTTTGATGTGGACACGTTCTGTGCTCCGACAAACAAGAAGGACGAGGCCCCAGATGGCTCAGCATCCTCCGCAGCAGCTCCCCCCGTCTCTATAAGGCTTTTACAGATCCGCGTATTGACTCTGCTTTTTTTCTCTCCCCAGGAGTACCAGATCGATATCATCTTCGCCCAGACATGGGTGGACACACGTCTGCGCTACAACAGCAGCAGCATGCGGATCCTAACCCTCAACAGGTTCCCCGGATTTACTGTGCACACATCAAACACACACACAGCTTTGTTTGTAAAGTCGCACATATGGCGGCTTCATGAACTATCTGGTTATTCTATTACCGGGACGTGATAATAGAATCTCTCTCTCTCTCTCTCTCTCTCTCTCTCGACCAGCAACATGGTCGGCCTCATCTGGCTGCCCGACACCATCTTCAGGAATTCCAAGAACGCCGACTCCCACTGGATCACGACGCCCAATCAGCTGCTGCGGATCTGGAACAACGGGAAGATCCTCTACACGTTGAGGTAAAAGACAGACATGTTGAACTTCAGTACATTTGGTTTGATTCCTTTCAATGTCGGAGCTTCTGCTGCCGCCGAGCTTCAGAGCGACGCCCCCGTTCAACACGTCTTTCTGTCCACTTTCTTCCACCCGGCGGCTTTAGTGGTAAAAGCAATGACACGGAGGAAGACGAGCGTGTGAGTGCACGGCCCTGTAAAGAAAGAAAAATCAACAGGATTGAAGTGGACTTCTTTTTTTATTTGAGTGGCACCCGGCTTTATGAACCCCCTCCGAGGATGACATGTGCCTTTTTTTTTTTTTTTTTTGAGGAACCAATTTCACCGGTTGTGTCGGAGGATTTCACACCAAGCAAACACCACCATGTGGGTTTCTTTCCAACCCCCGTGGAGAACAGATGTACAGCCCCGGTCAGAGACTTAGCAACCCGATAGATCTGCACTAACCCGACCGTATTGATCCTCTCAGCCACTTTAGAATTCATTGTATTTGCAGCTACTGTTTGACAAAGAGCAACATTCGGCTCCTGCACTTTAATGGTCTGTTTCGATGTTAATGACGCCGATCAGGAGCTCCTGAGCTGAGCTATTGATATGAGACGCCGCAGCGCCGGCGAGTCAAACCTCCGCCTGCTCTGCTATAAGAACACCCAGATTAAAGCCGCGCCGATCGATGTTTTTTAATTAACAATGGATGAAATAATGATGTGCAATCTCGAAGAGGTCAAACTCCCAACTATTTGAACGTCAATAAGTTGTCTGGAGATCGCGCGGCGGCGTTCAGTAGAGCTTGAAAGGACGGCGAATATGAGAGTTTGTATTCCTTTGCTGCTGCTTCGGTGAGTCTCATCGAACAGTGGATGTTTCCAGCTTCTTCGTCGGGTCTTAGGAGCTCTGCGAGGCGTTTGAAGGCTCCTGCAGGGGAAATCTGTCAGATCTGGTGATGAAAGGACGATTTGATGACTTAGACACTTAAAAATCAGACACAGGTTTGTTCTTAAGTGTTGATGTCATTAAAAAAGGGGAAGTGAGGTCATGATTGACAGCTGCTCGTCGTGCAGCATCACCAGCCCAACTTCCCCAAGCGATTAGAGAAGGGATGCAATGCGAGGGAGTGGAGGTGCCTTGTCCAGATATTCTATACAGTCTACGATGGAGACATTCCATACCACTCGCTTTAATCAGCCCAGTATCCCGGGGGATGTCACCTTATTGGATGACTTTGAGTGACATGCCCTATACGAGGCGAGGGGAAGAAAGGGCGAGGGGTTGTCGGGGAATGCGGACGCCTTAACCAGGAGCTCTATTTGCCGTCGTCTCTTTGCCATAATGACAATCTCCCCCCTGTATCTGCTCTGCACGCTTATTTTAGAAAATGAAAAAAATCTTCATCTGCAGTAGGTGGCCTTTGTAACCATGACGACGAGACTTTTTGATAACGGGCGCTTCCTTTTGTTACACCGGCACGGCTGAGCGATGCTAATAAACACGTCGGCTCCTTAAAGAACACGACGAACTCCCTCCAAAAAATGTCTTTCAAGAGGCGGTTTAACTTCCATGCACGCGTCTTGTTAATGATCTCTCAGCAGATCACAGTCTCCGCCGTGTGGGATGCTCCTCTCCCTCCTCACCTCTGCTCCGCACGATCGCCGGGATTCAGCTTCCCTGGCAGACGATGCTGGAAGCGGACGCGTGTGCAAATTAGGACGACCGCCGCACCATCTGCACCTTGCTCACCTCCAAACAAGACGAGCGCGGCGGCCCTCTTCCGGCTTCGATTGAGGCTCCTCTTTTGTGCTCTCCGAATCAATTAATGAGACACCCTGCCAGGGACAAAGACAACAACTGGGGCCATTATCTTCGAAATTCATTTTCGGGTATAACGAAGCGGCGTGCAGAGACTCTGCTTGTCGTCCTTTGTGTCTTCCTGGCTGTTGCATCCTCCAAACATCTGCTGCACTGACCTGTCCAGCGATCATAGCTGAGTACCCCTGTTCCCCCAAGCGCGCACGCCTCTCGGCCCTGACCTATAAGTTAACGCTGTCTTGTAGAGAAAAATCACATGTCTTGATGCTGATGATTAAACACTTCTGTCACACTGAGGGATTTCGCGCATCAGCCGAGCAACCGAGTGTGAACCGCCATCTGGTTCGCCGCTGCTTCATCTACTGTGGTGCATTAAGTGATATAAGCGATGATGAGATCCGTGCATTCAAACCGACGTGCTTTATGGACCGAGAAATGGAGGATCCGAAGCATGTTCAGTGTTTAAGTTCCCTCTGTCCGCTTGTCTCTTCCTCCCCAGGATGACCATCAACGCCGAATGCCAGCTGCAGCTCCATAATTTCCCGATGGACGAGCACTCCTGTCCCCTCGTCTTCTCCAGCTGTAAGTATTGGCACACACACACACATGCCGACAGGAGCATATGCCCTATATTAATGCACGGAGATGCCTTTACATTTAACACCTGCTGCACTTTAAGTAAGAGAGAAGACACGAGCTGAGCTGCATTGACGGATATGAAAGAAAGTGCAGAGAAAAGAGCTTTAATGTTAATTTCGGGTGTCATGTGACCTGGTTCCCACACACACACCTGGATGGTGTCCTCATGCAACAGGTGCTGCAGCCTTGCAGTGAAAGCATCTCACCTCCAGCAGCCAGCGTTGATAGATCAAAATACCGAATCATTAGGCGAAGCTTGAATCCTCTCGACGATTCCCTCATCAGAGTGGATCAGATGAGGAAGACGATGAGGATAATCTTGCATTGAGCTCGAAATGAGGGGCCGCAGGTGCAGCGACAGCGACGGCAGAGCTGTAACCGACTCCAGCGACGAGCACGACAGAGCAGTCGTAGATACGGAGGCAGTTAACAAACCTCGAATTCGGTTATGATTTTAAAGCAGTAGGCTAAAACTGCAGGCACAGTCTTCTTCGGCGGGGTCATAGAGAACCAGGAACTGATTGGTCGACTCCTCATTGGGTCGTCGGAGCTCAAAAAGTGCCCGTTTCTTAACATTTGAGTGTGGCGTTACCATGGCAACTGTGCACACAGTCTGATGTCTAACTATTGTGAAAAGTAAACTTAAATCAAGGTGACAAACATGAACCCGGTGCCTCTGCACGTGTTGGATTCGTCCCTGGCCGGGATTAAAACTCGAGGCTCAGGTCATTGTCGCTTTTTGTGTCTTCAAATAAAAAGAGCTGATTGCTGCCATTGACCCAACAACCGAGGGCAGATAACTAATCAGAACTTCTTAAGAAAAATGTGTTTTATCGTTAGCTAACGCCTCAGTTCATGAGAGGGGAACGGACACAAGAAAGTATCTGGTCTCTCTCTAAAATGTCCAAATCTTTGCGAGCGCTCATGTTCTTTTTATAGTCAGACGGCCTCACAGAGTCGCGTTCGTTTTGGACGACATCAAAGCTCCCTCCAGATTTTTCCCGGCGACCCTGAAGAACGCCGCAACATGCTAGCAGATAAACCGACTCTGTTTCACTCCGGTCCGCTTCCATCTGCTTCTGACTAACACGTCGCCTGCCTACAAATTACATATTGCACGGCAGATGGTTTTGCGAGGCTGAGGAGGACGAGGAGGAGGAGGAGGAGGCGAAGAGGTGACTTACAGTCTCACTCAGTCATTGTACTTCAGGGTGACATCTGATAATGAAGCCGTCTGCCCTCGCTTCTATCGAACGCCCGTTATTATTCTCTAACATCCACTGTCATCAACCTCTTTAACTCCGCAGCTCCGAGGGAGAAAAGCTGCACTCAAGGCGCCGGGCGCTCATTTTATTATGACACAGTCGCGGCCTAATGCTTCGTCGAATGTTCTCTGTGAGGTAAATCAGGAGTCGTCCGTCAGTCGCTTTTAGTGTAACTTTTTGACGGATGTGCGAAGGGAAACAACTTCTCTAATAGCCGGCGTCTGACACCTTCAGGAGCTGTCAAGCGACTCCATCTTTACTTTTAGTGGCGACACACTCTCAGCTCCGCATGAGAGACGCTCCATGAAAAAAAAAGCTTTAGTTTTGTACCTGTGATTACGAGCACTTAAGTCGCCGTGACGCATGCGGTTTACATCACAGGCGGAGCTGCGAACCCGACGCACCACCTCCGTGTTCCAGGAGCAGACATTCCTATCTAATGGACTGGAGGGCCGGGCTGTTAAATTGCTACCAGAGACGGCAGAATGAGATTTTAATTACATTACATTACCTCCCTGTTCCTGTTTGTCAGTCAGCCGGCGACCGTTCTGCGACGGAAAGCGGGGTCGACCTCGGTGTTGTCGTCCTCTTTTTTTTTGTTCGACGGAGATAATTGGATTCCGCATGCGAGGTCGTCCCGCTTTGCTTATACCCGTCGACATCCACATCAACAGCCACCTCGCACATATAGAGGTGTAATCAGCGGTTTCCCTCGTGTTCCAAAGGCAGCGGGCCGCCGTCATGGCGACGTTATTTTGATCGGTCAATCATCCGAAGCTGATTGTGTTCTTCATCTCTTGCTTTCGTTGCATTGACGCTACACATCTGTGGATGATGACGTTATTTTCAACCCCTCCGACCTTTACGTGTTGCAACCGCTCGTGCACGTGTGGGCTCCTGTTAAATGTAGGCTATCGGCTAATAAGAAGTAGCAGCCGACACGAAGAGAACTAACAGAGGTCATAAATGATTCAGGCAGCCTTTGTTCCGAAAGCGATGGAAGAAGCGAGCGGACCTCCCGAGCTGAGACAAAACACAGCGGAGCAACCTCCTCTTAAGACGGAGAAGGCTCGTCCTGCCTTCACCGGTCTACGTGGAAAGTGGTGCTCTCGACTCTGCTCCAAGAGGCTTGAATTTGTTCCGGGGCTGCGACCCCCCCGAAGTGCTGCGCTCGACACGACGTGTGCTAATTGAAATAGCGTAGCGTGGCGCGTCCGGGTGTGGAGGCTCCGTGATGTTTGCACGCCACAGAGCAACCCTCAGATATTAGTCAACCGCTGCCGTGTTGGGGGGGGGGGGGGGAGGAAGCCCACCTGGCTTGAAGCTTATACCTCTTAATTGCTCCTGTTGGTCAGAGATTGCTAATAATTACCTGGATGATTAGTTTTCTTCCCACTACAGGGCACGACGAGGCTCATTACCGCCGTCACTCATGTTTTACATCGACCCAGTCAAATGAGCTGCGCCTTCTCCTGCATGCAGATGGAGCTCCTTTAACATGCTTAGCTGCTCCACCCGGCCAAGCACCTGCACGTAGGACCACCTAATACTCTCGAAGGGGGATCGGCATCCTATAAGCTGATGCTGCAAAACAAAAGCCTTCTGTATAGCAGGGCCGTATTATTCAAGAGCTTTTCCTGACACCAATCGAAACCAAAGCAGGCACACGTAAAGGTGTCCAACCTCGGTGCAGCAGTTAACCGCAGCCGACCTGCAGCCCAATGAATTGCCGGTGAAGCTGCACCGTATAAATCATGCACTTAAGTATAAATCATGCATACAATGAAACCTGCATTGCTGCATTAATCCTCCCCCGTGTTCCGTTGCCTTTAACTTCACCTCCCGGGTCTGCCGTCTCTCTCTCTCTCTCTCCTCACCGAGTGTCTGTGTTCCAGATGGCTACCCGCGAGACGAGATCGTGTACAAGTGGAGGCGAAACTCGGTGGAGACGTCGGACCAGAAGTACTGGAGGCTCTACCAGTTCGACTTCATGGGGCTGCGGAACACCACGGACGTGCTCACGACGACGGCAGGTGAGGGAAGGATTCGGGGAGAGGCGATACTCGCATCAAACTTTATCGACGTCCGCAGGAGGAACACAACGACGGGGTCAAAGGTTAATTCTGGCTTCAGATTAGCAGCTGGTGCCGGCGGCAGATAAATACAATCTGATGACCGTGCAGCCAGGTTAACACCGGCTGACGCCCGTAACTGTAATCATACAGGCTCAACACTCATAAGTATTCCCCTCGGGTGTCGGGGCAAATAGGTTTTTCACTGACATTAATCACCCAGATTAAAGATTAAAAAGGAAGTTTAATTATTCACTCCTTTTTTCCTTTTCCTTTTCCTCTCGCCGTGCTTCCAGCGCGGTTATTAGGCTCTGTGTTCTCCGCTGATTTAATTTAACTTCCTTGTTTGGAGGCAGTGACAGCCGTGGAAATATCGCTGCCCCCCAAACAGGTGCCAGTAATTACACCCCGCGACTGGCACGCGGCCGGGCCGGGCGCCTGATACATTTTTAATGCTCGCGCATAACCCTCGAAGATAAACGTCTTTTTTTTTTGAACGGCTTAATAAGCAGAGCTTAATGAATGATGGAGGGAGGGGGGGGGGATGGG
>CAAKHC010015910.1:8508-20047 GCA_901007825.1 Macroramphosus scolopax | reverse complement strand
TAGAACACATTCATTATAATGTAGATAGCACGTGTAAGTGCAGCTTTGGGATGGGGAAGATCAATCAGCTCTGCGGGTCAATCTGGAAAAAATCAATTTGGACCCCTTTTCTACCCCATGACGCACGCACACACACACACACACACACACACACACACACACACATCCTTAGCATCCTCACCATGTCTAATCATGGGGTGTCAGTCTTTAGAGATCAACACACACACAGGTTCGCTGTAACGTTGCCGTGACAACGATGAAACACTGCTGCACTGACTGCAGGTGTTTTGTAATGATTCAAAAATCTGATCTCTGGATGATGGTGGTGGAGTTGGTGGAGTTGATGTAGCTTCTGGCGACTACCAGTTATCAGAGGTGTGGACTCCAGTCACATGACTCGGACTCGGGTCACATGACTCGGACTGGAGGTGAAATGTTGATGACTTCAGCCTCGTCTCTCCAACAACCAGCAGAGACTTGCAGCTTGACTTTGACTCTGACACTTCGGACTGGAGCCTCATACGCGGTGAAGAACCTCTGTGAGAAGATCAGAAGTGAGTGTGTCCTGTGTGGTTCGGTGCTCTCCGGCACCACATCTCTTCCCTGCCCCGTAACTCTTGATGATCTGCTCATCCAGCTGATACATCCTGACCTCCTCGTAACGTCTGACACGCCAGTCAGCAACGTTTTTTCATCCTTTAACCTCAAGTCGGGAGCCGTCCTCGTCTCCGCTACTGTCCCGCTCCTGCTTTACTGCTGCACGCGGCTCCTCCTGTCTCTCTGACCGCTCAATTGTGCTACAATCGCTGTCGATTTATGAGGCTTCTTATTATAGAAACCCCTCCAGGGCGAAGCGGAAAGGTTACAGACGCCTGCTCGCCTCGTTCTATCTGCAATCCCAGGACGCTGCGCGGTAATGGAGATGGATTCTGGGCTAAAGTGTGCATGCATATATATGTGTATATATACACACACACATATATATGTGTATATGTATATATGCACATATATATGTATATGTATATATATATATGTGTGTGGGTATGTGTGTCAGCTAGCAGCTGAGACAAAGAACACACCAGTAACTCTATTTGCACCAGTTCTATCTGAGCAGGATCTGTATTTAACCAGTGACACAGACTGATGAGGAGCATGGATGGAAGCCGCAGTGGATTATTGGGTCTTGGTATTAAATCTATGCTGAGATATCAGATAGTTGTTGAGTATCTGTGTCCATGAAGCACACCGCTACGCTCCTCCTTTCTATTTCCCTGCTCGTAATTGGAAAGACTTTAAAGTCCTGCCCCTGCATGCTCCGCAGGGCATGTTGGGCTCTTCCTCTGCTTCTGAGTCAAGGTCAGAGTCTGAGCTCCTCTTCCTCTCCTGCACGGCTAAACACCCTGTGGTCACTCTCTGGTGGGCCCGTGTTTGTCCTCCGCCTGACCAAAATTCAATTATTCTGCTTCTTATTTAATGGAGGAGGACCTGGAGCTTGGAGATGCACCGCAGTTCCTTCTCCATAATGGAAGCGTTCTGTCTGCACCACTGACGGCCGCTCTCACACCGGGATCCTGCAGAGTCCTAAAGTAGTTTAACTAAATAGGGATGCAGGAGAGAATATTTGGAGGAAAAATACATTAAACTGGAAACTTTACATTAACAGCAGATCACAACATTCAATATGATGTAGGTAGGTAGATACTTTATTTATACCGATTTATTTGGTGTCAAAGTTAATTGTTTTAATGATGAAGTAGAAACACCAGAAGATTTTCTTGATTAGAAAAATCCACAGTATTTATTGAAACTGATGTCAGACATGACGACAGTAAACTGGAGCTCCATGTGGAGCCGGTCAGACGGTTCCTGCAGCTCCGGGCGTCACAGCAGCACAACATTAGGTTTCATTCCTAACAATTGAAGCTGTGTTTGAATTTCCAAACATAAAACAGCTGATATAACTGCCTCCGTGTCTGCAGAGGCAGGTGGACCCAAATACAGACAAACAACCGAGGAACTCAAAGGTTTATTTAACAAAACCCAGAAGAACGAGACGAGGCAGCAAAACACACGAGACGTACAGAACTGAACCAATGAGGTAACGGGTGAGTCAACAGGAGGCAGGCAGCCGATTGGCTGAGGAGACGAGTGAAAGGATGAGACACAGGTGGAGGTGGGAAACCAAACAAAGAGGAAGTCAAACAAGGACACAAGGAGAACTAGAACAGGAAGTGCTGGCGGTCCCGGCAGAGGTCAGGACATGCAGGAGTTGTTCAGTTTGAACGGTTGGATATGAACAGGTGAGCCGATGCACCCCGTCAGGACGTCCCTCTGGAACCAAGCTGCCTTTCAGATGAACTTCCTCTTCTGGTTTCAGCTCAACTCTTTAATATCACAGCGGGGAAGAAACAAGGGAAGCTGTTTCTTGAAATGTCAGCTGGAGAAATATTGAGAATTATTAGAGACATGAGGAGTGTATATACACACACACACACACACACACACACACGTATGTTCACAGGCCAGGTGTGTGTGTGTCCTCAGAGGTTGTTATTGATGCTGCAGGGACGTGTTGTTAGTCGAGCTCTCCCACAGGAGGAAGTATCAGGCAGAGGCAGATTCTTTGTCTTTTAGATTTCACATGAGTGAAGGAGTCTGTAAAGTGAGGATGTCAGCAACCTGTGTGTGTGTGTGTGTGTGTGCGTGCGTTTCTCCTAAAACAGTTTTACATTTTCTGTCCCGACGTCTGTTGAGATGAGGATTCTGTTTTTAAAACCGTGTTGCACTACAACACTTAAACAGTCAACAAGTTGTTGTTGTTGTTGTTGATGTGTTGGACGCAGGAAAGACGGGCAGGTATCAGGATGTGAGCGACTTTGACAAGGACCAGAAGCAGCTCCAGAACTGCAGGTCTTGTGGGGTGTCCCGGTCTGCAGTGGTCAGTACCGACCAATAGCGGTCCAAGGATGGACAGGGTCATGGCTCATTGATGTGCCAGGCCGCGATAAGTTCGGCCCCTGTGTGTCTATCCGACCCCCCCACATGGGGACAGAATGCCCAGCTTGAAGTTGTCCTTTAAATATCTTCTGTCCCGGTTGTGTCTTTGAGAAGATTTCCTTCCCGATCACCCCCCAGGAGGACGGGACGCCAGAAGACTCTGCATGTATTGATATCTGCTGGTCGGATGGGAGCTGTGATGATCAGAGGATCAGATGGCGGGAGGCATCATCACCCTGCTCATCCATCATCCGCAGCTCGCTGGCTGATGCAGGCGGTGCCGTTGATGTGATGCGTTGTTATAAATTCACCCTGATGGTTATTTTATTGACTTGTCTTTGCGTGTCCCAGCCGGGCGGCGTGGGAGAGTCGGGGGCTGCTCAGCTGCCTTCATCATCATCAAGCGTCTCTCTGGCCAGTCGAGCCTCTCTTCTCCTCTGGCAGTGGGTTTTATATCGTATTGACTGTGAATGTTTCATCGCCGGCGTGCATTAGTGGGCTCCATCGAGTGGCTGTTCCAGTCTGAGATGTGACACAGGTGCTGCCCCCCCGGCGGTGCCGACTCTCAGGGTGCTCATCCATGATGATAACACCGTACGAGCTCCGCCGCCATGCAGCGGGGATCAATGGAGGACGACCTGGAGAAGTTTGTTTCCGCTGTACGGTACGTTGGAAGTCCCTGTTTTCTATCTGGTGCTATCAGATCGATCGTCCAAATACTGGATACGGGATGTTATTTAACAGAGAAGTAAAGCTGGAAGCCGCTCGGGTCAATGAGATGAAAGGAAACTTCCTCTGTTGGTGTCGAGTCCAAACACTCTGCTGATGCACGTCTTCATAAAACACTGATAACACCTCCGGTACCTGACCTCTGTGGAGACCAGTGGTTTGAATTGAAGGAGCCTGTAGGATCTGAATCTGCAGGCTCGCCTGCCGCGGGAGGAAATAACATGCTGTTCTGTTGCTCGCTGTGAAAATGTCATCACACCAGCTGTCTGGGGCCGGACGGCCACCGCTGCCACGCCGCTGGCGGCTGACACACACACACACACACACACACACACACACACACACACACTCAGCAGCTCCTCGGGTGGAGTCCTAATAAGATGATATTACCACCATCTCCAGTAAGGAAAGTCATAATGATGAATACTATCATAACGTAATAATATGATTTTGGGTTTTGCTGGGGGAACTGAACATCTGCTGCTGTTAGATAGAGACGTCTGGTCCATACAAACTAATGCATCCGCTAATATGACTAATGAATTAGATTAAGCGGGGATTTGTATGCATATGCATGTGTGTGTGTGTGTGTGTGTGTGGGGGGGGGCGGAGTAGAGCAAGAGTTCCTGTTTGTAAGCGTTTCTTTTTATCCCCCCCCCAAGAGTGTGTATGCGTGCATGCATGTGCAATAAATTTGCATTGATTAGAAATGATTCCACGGCACCGAAGTTTGGCAGAGGAGACGTGATGTTTGCATCGTGCAGCCGGCGGCGGCGACACCAGTGAATTACCACCGTGCCCTTTAAAATCACACGGTGTCGGCGTCAGAGGGAGGAGTCAGAGGGAGGAGTCAGTGTCAGAGGGAGGAGAGGGAGGAGTCGGCGTCAGAGGGAGGAGTCGGCGTCAGAGGGAGGAGTCAGAGGGAGGAGTCAGTGTCAGAGGGAGGAGTCGGCGTCGGAGGGAGGAGTCAGTGTCAGAGGGAGGAGTCAGTGTCAGAGGGAGGAGTCGGCATCAGAGGGAGGAGTCGGCGTTTGAGCTTTTTTAAGATGTTTTTAAGACGGACTATTTGAGTTAAAGTGGATATAAGGAGGATGAAGAATGAGTTGTTGGTGTCAGTGACACGAGTCTGAGGCCTTCAGGAACAAACGGTGGAGCTGCACGAGGTCAAACTGTTCCAGAATAACTTCTTGTTAATGTTACTGCAAGGAAATTTATATATTTAAGTAGCAGAATTCTCCCTTTTCTGCCCCTCAGGGTTTTTCTGATCTGATGATATCCGACGTTCAAAGTGCAGTCGAGGTTTTTAGATCAGCTCTCACTTAACTTGAGTCACATCATGGACTCGTGTGACTGAATCTAGTGGGAAGTGGAGTAGATGAGAGCGCCCCGGACCATGAATGATGGAGTGCGTATTAATCTACTTTGCAGAATCTCGGGCTTCACTTATTTTCCTCCGCTGCAATCTAGAAATTACACCGACGATCCTCCGAGCGTATTTTGGTGAGCAAAGCTTTGTATGCGTGATGGGCTGTTAGCGGGCGGCGGCGGCGGGGGCGGCGGACGCCCTGAAGTGGTCGTTCTCTTCCCTTTGTCACTGCCTGCACTGTGTTCTGTCACTCAGACACATCTGTCATGATAGTATCACACTTCCATTGGAACTGGACTGAACTGGAGGAGCCGGTCCGGTTCCAGACACAGTTGGTGTTGCTGTATCAACATCATGCCCGTCCTCCCTCTCACCCACCTCCTCTGGGGGGGCTTATCGTCTGCTATTAGTTGAATTGCGATCGCTGCCCCACAGATCCAATGTGAAAGCTCACCTCCTGCTCCTGCTTGTGAGATCGGGCTTCCCCCTCTGCCCTCCAGGCTTCTGGGTGCTCACATCAGACCTCGTGTCTTTCCCCTCGTCTTCATTCTCAGCCTCATTTTCAGACTCGTCTTTGTCTGCGTGTCTTTTCTTTGTCTTCGTGTTCATCATGTGGATTATAATCCAGAGTGTCGCTGCAGCGGTCTGCAGTGATATAATCTTTTTGGACCACTTTTTGAACTGTTGGAGAAGGAGCGTCGTCTGTGATGCTGATGTGACATCATGTGTGAAGAATATCAGCTTCTTGTCATTTAAAGGCTGCAGGTTTTCTTTTCTTCCTCCGAAATCACAATCACAGCACTCTCATTATCTTTGTAATTATCATGATTGTTATTGTTTTCTGTTCTGGAAGCAGGTCGTCGTCTGGTAACGTAATCAGTGTCCACACAGACCTTCGTCGCCACTCTCACTCCTCTTCACCCACAATAGATTTCTTCCAGTTGTCGGCTAAGTGCCTCTTTGTTCAGCATCAATTAATTACAACACGGCATCAGTTGAGCTGTTTGGCTTCCCGCTGCAGACGAAGTGAAGGCGGAGCTGGAATTGTCCCGACCGTCCGACTGTTCCACCGCCGTCGTTGGAGAGCAGAATATTCTGTTACTGAGCACTTTGCTGATTGTTTGTCCTCCATGTCTGCAAATGATCAACACACGATTTTAGCATCAAGTATGGCTTCGTTCCCCCTCCTGTCAGAGGTCGATGCTGTCCAGCACCCGTCTGCATGAACTACCTTCTGTTCCAAACTTAAGTTTGCACCTTCGGTAAAATGTTTCCTGAAGCTGCCGGGTTCATCGCATGAAGCATCTTAAGTGGTTCCTTTAAGTGTTTAGATGATACTCACACATGTGCACTTCAGTTACCATGGTTACGCTTCATTCAGTGTCAGCAGCTGTTGCAAAGAAGAAAACGCTCTGTGAAGACACACGTGAGCCTCCACAGTCCGTCTGCAGCCTCGCGATCGACCACATCATTCAAAGAATCTACAGTCTCCTCAGCTGTCTCCTCCCCTGGAGGTAGAAACTGGATCTGTTACAAGATGCAGACACACATCTGATAGTGGAGTTGATATATGGAACATCTGATCGTTCATATATCTCAGTATCAGAAGGTCCTTGCACATGCAGACCTGCCTCTGCAGCAGCATTCAGCCCCCAACAACTGGAAACATTTGATTTTACTGTTGCACAGTGAAGTTTATATGGAACCTCTGCTAGTATTTAAGATCTCTTCGGGGCTAATGAATTAAAGATGCTCTTTGTTTATTGTTAATCTGCAGTGTGGCGGAGCGATGAGGGGCCGTGTGATGACCCTCCAGTCCGTTTGCTCCATGCACGGTCGGGTCGTAACATCAGCAGCTTTATAATTTGTGGCTCTGATCGGTTTTTGCTTTTGTTTTTCTACCTTTCCATTGAACATTTGGGGAGTGATATCGGCGTGTTTATAGACGAGGCGAGAGTGCTGCCGGCCGCTTAATGGCCGTACTCATCGGGTGTCAACACATTACCACCTTGGAAGGAGAGCTCTTCGGAGGCCTGTTGGAGAGAAACGTCTCCCTGCGCCGGAGCTGTCGATGTAATAACGGTGAACGGAGCTCCTAAACTGTCAGTGCACACGGCCGACACTGCTCATGGAGCCCCTGATATCAGATGTGAGGATATTCAGAGTGTCAGTCTGTGCTCAAGTCATGCACGGATTCAGTGGTACGATATCAGCATATATTCCTCCCACTGTGTGGCCATGAAGAGGCTTTAGTCATGTCCAGACACGGAGGAGGTCCGTGTCTAAAGTTGTTTGTCGGATGGGAAGGACGGAGCAACAAATCCCCCGGCTCTGGTGCTGCTGCCTGCAGAAGGATCCTGGAACAGGTGCTTGTTTAATGGTGTGAGGATGCTGAACAATGAATCCCAGTTTAACAATCTGCTTTTAGTTCTGAGATATTGGAGCTCTACGAGAGGCCGAAGGAAAACGGGTCGAATCTTTTGTGTGTGGTTTTGTTTGCTCACGGTGGGTGGATGAATGAATGACTCAGTCCCTGATAATCCTCCACCATCCTGTCTGTAATCCCACCGCTCGTTATCATAACTACCATGATCACGGGTGGCGCAGCGTCTCCTCAGTCCCGCGTACAAATTGATACCTCATGTTGTCTCTTTCGTCCCTTCTGTGCACGATTGTTAACGTCTTTGTCAGCTGCTGTTCTTCAGCTCTGTGGATCGTCCCTCAACCCTGCACATGCTGCTGACCTCCAGCTGGATGCAACACTGAACAGAATAAGTGGGACGGTTAGGAGACGATGCAGTCGCAGCACCTAGCTGGGGATGATAACTAGTATCAGTGCCCGTCTCACGCTGCACTGATGTGTGAGAGGCGATGGGAGTCCAGTGAGGTCAACTGAAGGTCACGGCCTCACGGTGCGTCGGCCGGGAGGACTTTGGGATTCATGATGTTTCATAGACCTACAGACTCCCGTCACTGGAGGACGTACGAGGAAGCTTTGCCTGAAGTAGTGTCGCCTGATCAGCAGCTGTATCCATTGTCGCGTCACCATTTCAAAGGGTTTTGTGTTCAACCAGACTTCACTGTGACAGCAGAGGTCGTTAAAAATTCGACCTTTTTAAGCAGCCGTCGTAGCTCCTCTAATTACCCCCCGACATCTCCACCTCGCCGAGCTCCACCTGTCAGGTCCTTTCTGCTTCAGTGGGAGTTGATGAAATTATCATACCTCCTTTTTTTACCCACATGCACCTCCTGCTCCACCTGATCCCGTTTTCTGGTGACTCATGGCTTTTCCTCGCCTCACCACTCCATAAGTGATGACAGCTGGGATTTTTTTTTTCGGTGCACAATTTGAGGGGTTGGAGTCTGAAACTTTCTGGCTTTCAAGCTGAGCTCTGAATCTTGCTCACATGCTATTTCCATCACTGCGGAGGCACTGGCTCCCCCCCCCCCCCCCCCCCCCCCGATGAAAATGTCCTCCTGTAGAAACCCGACAACGTGACCTCGGCCCTGTGAAATCCTGCCACTTGATGGGGAAACATGCCGGCTTTTTGTGATGTGCCATTTTTTGGGAACACGCTTTTATCTGCTTCATACAGAGATTCTCCTCAGCTGGTGGCTTTTCCCAGGACTTACAAGACGAGGATCTGTAAACAGCCTAAGACGAGCTGAAGTGGTGGGCAGGCCTGTCAATGGGGGACCATAATGACTCTGGCACACAGGACGTTGGAGGGTTTTTCTCTGAATGTCTTCCTTGCTTTCTAATTATATTCTGTCTTTCTCTACTTTGCACTCCTCTCTCCTCCTCCTCCTCCTCCTCCTCCCTTTTAAATGGGAATGAAGGCAATGACCCCAATACCAGTTCGCCAGGGATGAGGAGATGAATGGCATTAAAAAGTGAAACACAAAGACCTCCATGCCCTGCTGCAGCCTCCCACCGCAGCACCCTGCCAGACTCCGAGCTCCTACATCCTGCACACCTGTGGTCCCTTGTTTCAGTAGCATGTTGTGCACGCTTCTCCGTGCAACAGTCTGCATGCAAAACAACTTTTGTTTTTTAGCATGTTCGTGTGTGCATGGTGGTGATACTTTGTGTTGAATGTCGCTGATGGTGCAGCACAGCCGGAACGTTTTCATCTTCTAACTCGAGCAGTCACCCAGAACCTGCAGTCCCACTCTGTAATCTCCCTCCCACGTGCACACGTTGACAGTGTGGGAGGTGGATTCCTGGGAAGATCCAAGTACGTTCAGCAAGTAGT
Organism: Macroramphosus scolopax; assembly: GCA_901007825.1. NCBI lineage: Eukaryota > Metazoa > Chordata > Actinopteri > Syngnathiformes > Centriscidae > Macroramphosus > Macroramphosus scolopax. The sequence goes on along the minus strand of CAAKHC010015910.1, from coordinate 10,699 downwards.
GAGAAACCCAGGAAGAAGTGTGATACTGACAGAGCTTGTTGTGACCTTCAGAGTTCTGCCTGGCAGAACGATGACGGTATGTGAAACTAGCGATGTAGCTTAAATAGCTGAGAGGTCTGGATTGAAGCTTCAGTGGGAGCTGGTTGGAACCTTTATTTTTTAAAGTATAATTTGTAATACTGCTCTTAAACACACAATCACACGCACACACACACACACACACACACTGTGAGCTGCAGTAATGAAATCCTCTGCTGTCAGAGGAGCTTAGACCTGTTTCAGACACTTTCCTTTTATATTTCCTTTTAATAAAAAACAGGATTACTGCATCCCAGCCGCAGCGCAGCGCAGCGATACGATACGGAGGCACCGACAGACGGGTTACTTGTGCGACTGATCCCTGCGACTCTTTACCTCGGAGGAACAAGCCGCCAGAAGAAGAGAAAAGCTCCCCGTTGGTCCGCCTTAGAAACGGCTGCCTCTGTTCCTAACTGAAATATTTAGAAAGTAAGAGAGGGGTTTAGCTTCAGCGTAACACGAGATGCTTCAACTATTTAGTGCGTCGCAACAGTCGCAGTGAAAGTTTCCTTAAATATGCATCAAGCTGAGATTTGTGTCTTCTAACGTTCCTGCAAATTTGATTTAGCTCCAGTGACAGCGGGACGCTGCACCTGTTCTCCGGAGCCACCCGGCCTGCCGGGACTTCACAAAGTCCTCGTGGCTGCTGGGAGATTTGTCAAATCAACAACAAATTACTTTAGTTGAACAGCTTCTTTTTACACAGTGCCTGTGTGTAACCAAGAGAGGCCGGGATGTCTGTGAAAGACGCTATTGCATTATGGGAAATGTATTTTTATTGTCAAGAAGCCCCTTGATCAGGACTCAACCAACAGGCTGATTTAAAACCTCGACACACACGGCAGACGTATTATTACTGCTGAATGTCTCGGAGTGTGTGCAGGATCATTTGGGTGAATAGTGACTGTGGATATCCTAGAAGACGACATATGCAAATATAAAAGGTTAATCTGACCCTGAAAGCATCTCTCAACCCTCTGACAGTTGTTGGTGTAGAAGTTTGGTCCCCATAAGTATAGGAAGGCTTCCAGTTGTCAGACCTCATGAATATAGTAAAACAAGGCCTCACACACACATAAATGAATTGTCTTATACACATAAACCCGCCGTCCCTGTAGCCCAATTTACATATGCAATTTTCCTCATATTATCATAATGGCGAATTAGGATCGTTTCCGTGGAGATTCACAACATCATAGACGGGGCGTCACGCTGTGAAATCATTATTAACATTTAGAGAAACCAAATTATTTAAAGTAAGAAGCAGGTTTTTTTTAGATTATGTATATACATTGTTCATCATCACTACGGCACCGCGGTTCTATTCTGTTTTGTTACACCGACTCAGGTAAATGCATAATTGATGATGTTTAATGATGTTGAATTAGCATACGGGAAGGATTTGTGTTGTGCCGTGAGCACTCGCCCTTGCATAACGTCCCCGTGTATGGTAATGAGGAAACGTGTTTGTTTCCACTAGAGTAAAGTAAAGTGTCCTCCGGCGGAGTCGAGGCTCACTTGGATGTGAAGGGACGTCGCTGTGTGTGCGTGTCTGGAGTGTTTCTGTGTGGGCAGATCTGAAGTATCTTGTTGCAGGTTTTTATGGACTGATGAAGACGAGTGTGTGTGTAACACTGCAGTTATTCTATGATATTGCTGTTTCTTTCCACCCGGCTGTATTCATGTCTCCACCTGACCCACCTGTGTGTCCACACGTCCGTGGTTTTATTCTTGCTGCTGCAGCGACCTGATTCAGAACCAGTCGTCCTCCCTTGTCTTGTGACTTTAACAGGTGTGCGTGTCCATGAAAGCTGGTATCGTATATTTGGTTTGTCGCTTTGATTCCGCCCAGTTCTGACATGTTTTCCTGTTGCTAACTGTAATCCTGCCAAAGGAATCAGACGACGGGAGATCAGAGCCGTCGTTGCTCTCCTCCCCCCTCTTCCTCTCCTCCTCCTCCTCTCCTCTCGTCCTTTGTCCTCCTGGCGGCTCTGTAGAGGAGGAGGAGGTGAGACAGTGAGGTACAGTAAGAATCTGGCAGGAGGGAAATGAGGAGACTCTATCACCTGCTGATCTGGATACAAGACAAATTGGTTTTGCGAGGATACCTGCA